>CM029379.1:12099664-12189664 GCA_017165825.1 Hepsetus odoe | reverse complement strand
TCAAGCAGAAATTAAGAAGCTGACCTACATTTTCTGGCAGTTTTCTAGTCTAAGAAGTGCTCACAGATTTCTCCATCCACAAACACCCCCACTCCACCCCATTCCACACATGAGAACGCAATAACTGCTCAAACCCAGCAAGTCTGTAATCATATACAGTGAGGGGAGACATAATCACACACTTATTTTTTTTTTTCATATTAAAAGTATTCCCGACATATATACCCATGTCAATTTACACACATAATGTTGCTTCACTTTTTAAAAATTATAAATATAAAAATTTGCAATCAGAAATATGAAGAATTTATTTGCATTTGTTGCTTTTGTTTCGTTGAACTGTGGGTAAGTGGCGCTCTCAGGGCTCAATGCTCACTAGTGGAGCAAGATGTTTGGAGCCTACCTCTATCCTATCTTCAGAACTAGCACCATTTGAACCCCTGAGTAAGGCCCTTAACCCCAAGAAGCTCCAGGATGACTTTCCCATTAGGCAATGTACAGAGCATCTGACAAATGCTGTAAGTAAATAGTAATACTGCATACTTTTAAACAACCAAAATCAGTTTGTATGAGCCTTAACACCACTTCTCACACCATGCAATTTCATTGACTGATAATAAGAAAGGTAAGAGCCTGTATGATCTAAAAGCACCAGGAACAGCAGTTCCTGCAATACACACAAAACTCTTTGTCTAAAAGCAGAGAGCTTTAGATCTGAAAACTTTAGCTGCGCATGTAGTCATGTACTGGGGTCAGGAGCTTTGACAATAAATCAGCTTGGGATGTTTTGAGAAGGACGGCTAAAACACACGCAGCAAAGAGCACTCTACCCACAGTGAAATATGATGGAAGAAGCACTGGATTTTTTTTACAAAGTCAAAAGACGTGAAGTGTGTGAGTTTAAAATTGAATTACTATATGCACTGAAAGTGTATTAAATAATAAAGCATCTGAATATTTTAAAGCGAAGTTACAGCTCTCCAACATCTGAGGAATAAAAATAACCGCTTGTGGAATACATTTTCTTTCGATATTACAAATGCAAAAAATCCTGCATTTTCATTATGAAAAGGAATGCTGCCAACAAATGGGAAATATTTCTTTTTTTATTATTTTTGCTATATCTGATTAATATTTAATGCATTTATAACAGTATTATTTTATTTCTTCATTCATTTCTGCCTTGTGCTTTTAAAATGTTGCAAAACTGATTGAGAATTCCTTCATAATTTTTAATCTCTAATGTTAATTCACAGAGTGAGTCTTTTAAATTATGCTGCAATCTGGAAGCTATACTGAGTTTCTCAATAAAGCTTGGATCTCATATAATTCTGCTGCCAGCCCAGTGATGTTGCACCTGTGCTGTTAACAAAGAGCCAACACTGACAGAGAGAAAGAAAAACATTCTCAGTGTGTTAAAAGGTGTTTGTGTGAAAGAGAAATGTGTGAATGCCATGCCCTTTCTTTATATTGATCTCAAGAGTCAATAGTCTACAGTATTGAGCCTTCAGCCACATCTACACTTACACACTGACCTGCCAGCCCAAGAGTCTAAGAAAACAAGCCTATAATATGTTATAAAATACATGAAGTTGTCAATACCTCAGGTGTTTTTGCATCAGCTGGTCCACATTTCTTTTTATATTTGTCAAATTTTTCTGAAATGAAGAATAACCTTTTTCTTTTTACAAAGATAAACAAATTTAAGGTTATGGTCTAGGTTTAATCTATATCCAGGCTAAAACTTTACAAACATAAATCTGGCCATGATTCCAAATACCATGTATGAAGAATACATTATTCTGTGGGGGGGTTTCAGTGACAGGCATTTGGGAGACTAGATAGGAGGAAAGAAAAAAAATAATTCAGAAAAATATAGATTTATCATGTGTAGTGTAGTTTTCATGGTACTCAGAATCTCAGGTTAGACACAGACAAGAAGCATGCTACCAATAAACTCCCAGAGTCCTGCAGTGGCCCAGCCAGAGTCCCCTCCTGAACCCAGTACAACATCTCTGGAGAGCTCTAAATATGGCCGTGCAGCGATGCTCCACATCCGACATGTTTGAGCTTATGTGCTTCTGCCAAGAAGAATGAGAACTACCAAAAGAAAGTTGTGCCAAGTTTGCACTATCATTCCCAAGAAGGCCTGAAGTGCTCATTGCTATTAAAGGTGCTTTAGGCAGGTATTAAGTGAAGGGTTTGAAGACTTGGTTATTATAGTTCTATATTTTAATTCCACCAATTTTAATTTGTTTTTGTGGACTATTGTGTGTAGATTTAAGAGAAGAAAAGAACTGAATGCTTGATGTGTAACATGTGAATATTTAAAGAGTCTCCTCATTTGAGGAGTCTACTCCAAAGCACTGAAAAAAGCACCAGTAAAACCATGTGATTTAGAGTAAAATACAGGAATAAAAAATTAATAGGTCAGCCTTTTGAAAGACTCTCCACATTGCACAATGTTACAAACTACTCCAAATCCTATTTTTGGAATGTATGTTTAAAGTGTGCAATTATTTTACACATTTCATTCATTCATGTACACAGTTCATCCATGCAGCTAAACATGGATGCCCACCCACACTTGGCCCAACTCATCTTTGTATTGCTGAGATTTTTGTTTGAGGTGGGGAACTACCATGCTGGACATTACAGATCCAGGGATGGAGTTTTGCATTCTTAAACTAGAGAAAGCAATTTAGACCAAATAAAACGAGTAACAACACTCAATTCTTCTTTTTCTTTTCTTTTGGCTGCTCCCGTTGAGGGGTTGCTATTACGGATCAACCGTCTCCAGTTCTTACAGTCCTCTGCATCTTCCTGCTTCAAACACATAATGTGATATCACACATATTTTTCTGGTTACTGTCCTCCCCACTGCCCAGTCATCCATATGATGTAAATACTACTGAAGATGCTTTTATCAATGGAGAGGGGTCAGAATGGGTACTCTGAACTGTCTGCTTGTGCTACAGTAGCTTTTTCTGAGGAATCGAACCAGATAAACTAGTGGTTCCTTAAATACATTAAAGTTGCCTGAAGGTGTCCTTCCTTTTAGTGAAAAAGTGAAAGTGACAGTTTATCATTGTGTACACACAGGACAACACTCATTGAAATGCATCCTCTACATTTAACACAAATACAAACAGTGCAGTGGGCAGCCATATCCCTTGTCCGGGGAGCAGTGATGGGGACAGCCCCTTGCTCAAGGGTATCTCAGCGCAATCTGCTTATCCAGGATTGAATCCTGAATTCTGATCCTGGGGTCTAGTCCCTAACAACTAGGCCACTGCTGCCAAAGGCAGTAAAAAGGCAGGTGGGAGATCTTATCCAGTGCACACTGGGAACAACCCACAAGACCTGGGATTTGGTGACCTTCTGACCCATGTAACCATCACATGCTGGTCCTTGTCAAAATTGTTCAAATCCTTTTCTCTTGGGCATTTTCCATGCTTTGAACACACCAACTTTTAGTTCACTTTCTGTGGAATATTTCAGACAGAAAGTGAAGTCAGTTCTTGATTTAAATGAAGCAGAAAAATAGCAAGCAAGAGCATCTGAGTAACTTTGACAAGGACCGCATTCTGGTGGCTAGAGGACAAATGTAAGATGTAAGAAGATGACCAGTGTTATTCACTCCAGCTGTCAATGATTATAAACGCTGTGGCTGATCAGTGTTCACACTATTGAACTTGGGTTTACTCAGATTTTGCTAATAAAGAGACTTTTGTGAGGAGAAACGTGGAGTCACCACTAAAATGTATCCTTACACAAAGAAAACATATCTCATATCTACTTCTATTTCATATCTATTTCATATCTAAATCAGCGGGTTAGTCTGTTAATGAACAGTCAGGGGTCATTAAGACAACCTTTAGCTCAAGCTTCTTAACATTATTTAAATGATCAATTCAGTATAGTGTATTAACAATGCTGAGCCTCGTCGAACCCCTTTAAAGCTGTAGTTTCAAAAGACATTTCAGCGTTTGACGCTGAACAGCCCGTGCATAAACTACAGTACCCATAATGCTCTCTGTCATCGAGAACTAAAAAAAGAGAGAAGCTGATTCTTCACCAATCTGAATTTAAATAAAAAATATCTGCGAACCTGGGATATGAATAGCAGCAGTACATTTAAAACTGGAGTAAAGCCCTCTCTGCTGGATTAACAGCAACTAATTTTAGCCTGTCTGACTGCCCTCTGCTGGTCAGAGAGACACATTACACCAAAAAGTTATTGTCCATCTCTCTCTCTCTCGCTCTCTCTCTCTCTCTCTCTCTCCTTTGCATTCGTTACTTCACACCAAGAGACAGAACATTTCCAGACATTGCATGTTTGCTACCTCTGCAAAAGAGCAGAAAAAGAGTGCGTGTTACTTGAATAAAAGAGAGTGTGTTGCTTAGTATTTGATGATAGTGTTGTTCAAGGTCCTCTCACGGAACTAACTTAATCAGCTGCTGTTCCATAAACCCACATCCCCCTTATAAGCCCAGAGAAAAGCACTGCTTAAGGACCCTATGGACCAGAATGTGTGTGTGAAAGATCAAGAGCCTGAGGAAACAAATGTATCTCTTTGTGTTTATCAGTAAAGCAACTTTTAGCGTCCCACACCCAAAACAAGCTAGACCTAAAAAAAAACAGTGTAAAAATGTGTGCATCTAAACATCACTTCCACATGTGCCAGTTAAACATCTTAAAACCCTGGGTAGTGTGTGTGAAGGCTGCAGGGATTCGCTTCAGTTTAGGTTAGACAATTACTCTTTCAGCCCAAAGCATGAAAAACTTCTCCAGCCCATTATACCTCCTCCTCCAAACTTGGTTGGAGCTGGTAGTGTGTAGACCACACAAGCTCCATCTATAAGATTGGCAGATTGTGAACATGATTCTGAACACGTTTACACTACTCCAGAAATGAGTTGCAATGTACTTTACACATCTACAATCAGTGGGTCACATGCTACATGACAGTCATTGACGTGCAGCTGCTTGGCCAGACAGTGCAACTGTAAAACAGTTGTTCCATTCATAATAACAAACTGGGAAATGGCAAACTGCAACCGGGAAGGCTAGAGAAACCTATGAATATCTGACTTGACGGAAAAGTGGCATCCTGAGCTCTTTTGTCTGAATTATATTTGACTTTGGAGGTTTTACTAAATGTTTGATTTTACACATGTGCTGACAGTTGGTTAATGCTGAAACAGCCCACGAATCATGTCCTCGGGTGAACAGACTGTTGTATGTATGTGTGAGTGTGTGTGTGTGTGTGTGTTTCCTGCTTCCTTTATTCTGTGTTCTTGAGTCAGTTTCCAATTATTCTTCAACTTCTTCTCCGGTACATGGTCTTAGGAAATGTCACAGCTGCCCACCTAACATATTTTCTGTTATCAAAGGTATTCATTGATTACACAACCCCGAATAACTTCTGCTGTTGTGGGGAAGATTTGGACTCGATACTAGAACTATGGTCTGGTGTCGGGGTTTGAATGTGACTGCCCAAAAGACCATTCCTGAGGCTGGCCAAAGGTGTTTACACTCATCTTGTCTACTCTTGGCCGTAGGCACTTTGACCTTTGGCTTATTGCTGCTCCAGAGACTCCCATTGGCAGTGCTTGTGTCAGCAAAAAAACCCAAAAACCAACGCTGTAATGTAAACGCTGTTATGCAGTGAAAATAAAACTGATGGGGATGCACTGCTACTCTCTCTCTCTCTCTCTCTCTCTCTCTCTAATCCATGCTATTCAGGTGATGTCGGGCCGGGGGTGCTGCAGGACACAACTGGGCAAGAGAGCATGCGCCTCAATGAGCCTCTTTCTGCTTATTATTGTTATTATTATTATTATTATTATGATTATTATTATTATTATTGCTCATTCACACAGAGAAGGATACATACATCACAGAGAGAGAGAGAGAGAGAGAGAGAGAGAGAGAGAGAGAGAGAGAGAACTCCAGTAAATAAATGATTGATCCATGTTTTTTTCCCCACTCAGAGTGTTGCACTGTAGTTTTAGCCACAAACAGAAGCAACACAGCAGGTAAACTGTATCAGCCAGGTGTGCAGCTCTGTATATCTGGGCACATCATTGAACGCTTTGCCAGAATGATAAGCAGGCGCTAAAAAATAAATAAGAAGCTCAGACTCTGAAACTGCTGGGGACTCTTCCGTGTGGTTTTAGATTATACACGGTACGCTTGATTGAAGACTGAATTTAGAAAATGACGCTTTGCAGAAAATCTTCCTTGCCCTGAAAGTGTAATTATTATTCATTATTATTAAAGTGAAATGTAGCAGATTTCCAAAAAAGTCCAGTGACTTGGGCCAATATTTATTATCATTTGCTTAAACTGGTATATTTCCTCCATCAAACATGCTGAGATTATGTAGGTTTACTGAAATCCCTATCATCATGCGTCATTAATATATACAGAGTTTTAGGTCCAATGTCCAGCAGTGACTTAGTTGTTATCCAGCTGGCAAAATTGTCATAATACTAAATATCAGTAGAAATATTGTCTATATGTTGACAACAATGTCTCAGCGCTCGTGCAGGGACACAATGTTAATTTTGTGTCAAAATATTACATTGATTTAAGTTCATTTTGATACTGCAACCATTGTTGAATCATGGCACAGCATACTACAACATTAACATTATTTTAGTTTTTTTTTTATTTAAATATACCATTATATTCTAATAATTGGGTTCAACAGACCATGGACTTTGAAATATCTGACCACTGAACCACTGACTTTGAAATATCTGACCACTGAACCACTGACTTTGAAATATCTATTTCAAAATAGAAATCTTTTTTCTATTTTGGCATCTTTTAAGGAACAAAAAGTCGTCCCTGATCTTGATGGAACAATGCTCGTCAGGCAGACTGGAGATACTAAATCACCCACTAGGTGTGAATGTGTGAGTCTGCTCTGCAAAGGACCGGTGACCTGTCTGTGGCGTCTTCACATTGGGCTCTTTGAACGATGGAACAGGTTCTGACAGTACCCGACTCGGAACAAGCGGGTGAAAGAATGATGTTTAAATCTTTTGTTTAAAGAAAGTCAACTGGCGCTGCTAAATGAGCATATACATTTTACAATGTTATTAAATATATCAACTGACATTTAAAAATCAATCTGTAATAATGTTGGAGCAATAGAGAGGAAAAAAGATGTTGGAGCTCTCTAGAAAAATAGTGTTCATTCTTTTGGAACGCACTCAGAATCCATATCAGAAACAACTTTATTGATCCCGAGGGAACCTTCTGTAACAGTGTCTTCAAAACACTGCTGGGTAGGGACTAGGCAGATGATCAGAAGGTCACTGGTTCGAGTATCGGACCAGTAAGCTGAGCAAAGAACCACCCCCAGCACTGCTCCCTGGGGTGCAGGCTCTGCTCCTGGTGTGTTCACCACTGGTGAAGGGTTAAATATAGAGGACTAATTCACGGTCCACTGTGTGCCACTCATTTGCAACGCCCATAAAAGTGGTGATAAACGAATGCATAATTAATCATCACCAGCTTTAATGAACGCTCACCAGTCAGACTGCTACTCCAATAATCAATCATTAACCCGCGCAGCATCGAGCTGTTCCCAAACAGGACCAACACAGCAGACAAAACCTGGATCAATCGGTCCATCACCTATGATAACAGGCAATAACAGGGTGGGAGAGGCGGACTGGGAAGAAAATTGTAGAATTAAAAACCCCTCCGAACCAGAGACCCAAGATGGCGCTCAGCAGCACTGAGAAGTAAACAAAAGACTTTTTTATTCCGAGGACAAAAGAAAAACTTCCTCCACTGGCGTTTCAAAAGCGTGCACTGGCCGTTTGATTGACAGACGGATGAGATGGATGTTGACCGCGAGGTCGTGACGCCCTTGTGGGCGAGGAGGGGCTCGCGCTCCGCTCCCTCAGCGAGATCCTCACAAAAGAAGGCGCGCGCCGAAAACCAGCGGCTCGCTCACCCCGCGTGCCCTCCGCCTCCCCTCACTGTGATATTAGGATACGGCAATCTTAATACCCCCCCCAATGCACAAAGACACTCTCACACACACCCACTCCCGGTACCGGGTCCGGGCCCTGGCCTCCCCGGTCTGTTTGGCAACTTTCCTACGCGCGCGCGCAGAAGTCGCACTTTATTCTCTTGTTTTTCCTCCCCGGAAAAGTGGTCCGCGCGCCCCCGCGTTAAACCCCTCCGTATGCGCACGAGTCCTCCGCGTGATTTCGGGGTGACTTTCATTCACGCGAGTTCGGTTTGGGCGACGTTTAACGACAAATAACCCGGACAACGTCACGCGGGCTCGCGGGCAGCGCTGTGTTAGTTCGCCGACTCCGCACGTCGATTAACTAAACAAAACGGCACCGGGCGCCGGCCGAACCGGACGCGGCTCGGGCGGCGGTGATCGCGGTTGGGCACGAGCTCACCGTCGCCCGGCTCCGGGCCGCGGGCGCCGGTCCATTTGGGCCGAATCGGGCAAAATGCTTGGCCGCGCGCACGACCCCGAGTCGGTTTTCGGGGAAAAAAAGTTCGTCGCGCGGCACCAGGTCGCGGGAAGCAGTCGGTCTCACCAAGCCAGGACTCTGGCGCGCTGAACGGACCGGTCGGCCGAACCGAGCCGAGCCCGAGCTGCGAGAATTTGGCGTTAGTTCGAGGAGGAAGAAACACAAACGAGCGCGCGCGGGGCTCCATGGAAGCCTGCTCGCTCAGCTGCTGGCAGTTGCTGTTCTCAATCACGTCCGCGTGGAGGCTTCATAGGCTCTACGCGAGAATAACATACACACCACTCGCGCTCGCTCCCTCTTCAACATACACGCACGCACACACTCTCGGCTCGGTGTGAAGAGGAATTTAACGGCTTTATCTCGCTATAATCTCGCTCGGTAAACATTAGTCGACCGTGTCGTGACTAAAGGAGCACTTTGGCCGCCGTTCCCCTGCTTTGATCTAACGGTTCTGCTGACTGACACACTTTGTTTTTGTTTTGTTTTGAATTCGAATTCGTCCGCTCGTCCAACGGACAACTCCGAAAGTTAGCCTAGCATGGCTGAGACAGCAGCGGCGCCCGCGGCCAAGCCAAAGAAGTCCAAAAGCCCCAAGAAGACGACTTCGCACCCCAAGTATTCCGACATGATCAAGGCAGCCATCGTCTCCGACAAGAGCCGCGGCGGGGCGTCGCGCCAGTCCATTCAGAAGTACGTCAAAAGTCACTACAAGGTGGGCGAGAACGCCGACTCGCAGATCAAGCTGGCCCTGAAGAGGCTGGTGGCCAGCGGACTCCTGCGCCACACCAAGGGCATCGGAGCCTCGGGCTCCTTCAAACTCGCCAAAGCGGACGAGGTGAAGAAGCAGCCGCCCAAGCCCAAGGCGGTGGCCAAAGCCAAGAAGCCGCCGGCAAAGGCCGCCCCCAAACCCAGAAAAGCCCCGAAGCCCAAGAAGGTGACCAAGTCCCCCGCCAAGGCGAAGAAGAGCAAAGCGCCGGAGAAGAAGGTGAAGAAGGCGGCCGAGAAGAAGAAGAGCCCCGTCAAGGCTAAGAAAGTGACAAAGAAGCCGAAGGTGGCCAAAGCGGCCAAGGCGAGCAGAGGCAAAAAGGTGAAAACGGCCAAGCCCAAGCCCAAGACAGCGGCCAAGAAAGCGACGAAGAAGAAGTGAAGAGACTTGTAAAAAAAACAAACAAAACAATCCATCTAGAACCCAGACTGACTAATCCACAAACACCCTCAAACTCACTGTACATAGACGTTGTTTTGCTATATTATTATTATTATTATTATTATTTTTGTATGGTCTCTGTGCTGACTTCAACCCAACCTTTATACAGTTTTCTTCCACCTCTCTACTTTTGCACTATATCGGAACGATACCTGATCCTTCTATTAAATAAATGAGGGTCTTCAACATTATTACAGTTAAGTGGCGAACCATTGTTATTTATTTCTGATTTTGTCGGCTTAGTTTGGACGATCCGTAACGATACGTGGACACTAATATGGATCAGTGGACAGTTTGTAGGACTGGAGTTGAACCGAGGATGTAGAGGCACGTCTGAACGGTGAGCATCGGCTCGATGTACTGCCCCCTGTCGGACAGAGCGGGGAAGGACGGCTGCGCTCTGTCGGAGCCCGGAGCACAGTTTTTAAACAAATTCTTCAAATGTTAGATTTTATCCCAATACATCTCGTGTGTTATCGTTATGTCAGGTTGTTGTAAACATTTTAGCCTGTAACCTGTGATTAACGGTGCGGACGCCTTTGTATACTGTACAACAATAAACTTTTTTCTCATCCTTGTAAACGGGTGTTGGTGTTGTCTGGCTGCCTGAAAGTGAGGGGAGTGAGAAGAGAGTGAAGAGACGACAGCAAAGAGGGGAGAAAGAAAGAAAGGTTTGGTTTTGGCCCTGTCAGAAGTTTTATCCCAGCAGGTCAGCGCAGCATGGAGCAGAGCGCCGGTGTAGGAGCGACCGCTCTCCGCGCATGCGCCGTTACCATGGACAGTAACCACAGTGGGAATAAAGTAATCCTAAAAGCATGAATTTCTGAAAGCGATAAAAAAAAAATTATATATATATATATATATATAGCACATTTTCAAATGTTTGACAGTAGAGATTGAAAATATTTGTAAATACAGTTTATAAAACAAAGACTTTATAATTCTAAGAACAAGCTAGGAATTTCATATTTGGAGCAACCACCATTGTTCATCAACACAGCCTGAACTCTCTTAGGCTCTATTAGGCTCTTCTTGGAAAGTCTCTTCAGGAGTAGTGTTCCAGGCTTCTTGGGGACGTTCCAAAGCTCTTCTTTGGACGCTGGCTGCCTTTATTTCTGTTCTCTGTCAAGATGATCCCTTAATGCTGCTGAAACTAGTCAGGCAGAGGGACTGAAAATGAGAGCCAGAGACTCTGAAAGTTCTTCAGGAAGCCTGAAGAACTTAAGAATAAATAAATGTAAAAAATCTAAGCATGGCTCTTTGGCAGCAAAATATGAAAAAAGTAGGGGTCACATTTTTATAAAGAGTATATTTTATTATGAAAACATTATAGGCACCTGAGGGAGGACAAAAATCTTTTTTCTTGGGCAGTAAACATTACTTGACTTAGAAATGCACAAATTTTTGTTATTGTTCATTAACACAGACATGATTTAATGCATTTCACAATATATAGTAGTAATAGTAATAGCTGATGTGGCTAATCATAGTAATTACCACATTCATTAAATTAAATCAGATGTACTGCTGATAGAACTTAGCTGCCAGAAAGCCTTTACTTCATAGTCTGGACAATGAGAAACGAGGACTATGGGCACAGCACAGGCAGCTGAAGTGTTCAAGACTGGGGCAGGTCTTGTGGATGGACAGGTTATTTGGGAGTAACTGAAGTGTTGATGTAAGGCAGTGATGGGCAGATAGGGAAAAGAGCAGCATAGAATAAGTTCCTACAGTGAAACATGGAGGTGGATTAAAGGAAGAATCCAACCACAATGTTCTAAAAATTCAAATTTCACCTCATCGATCCACAGAAATGATGAGTGGAGGCTTTCTTCTTAGTTTTTTTCATGTAAAGATTGAATCCGTTGCCATACATTGAGTTTTTGTTGTAAGAGTTTTCAGATTCTTCAGCTTGCTGAGCCTTGTGGTGACTCTTGGATTCTTCTTGGCCCCAGTGTTGCTCCTGCCAGTGCGGGTCACTCTTGGCTCTCTATCATGCTCGTGATGTTTAACAGGGTGGAACTCCTTGTACATTTTGTTTGTGTTTTGCACTGCTGAAATAGTTTAAATCTATTTTCACATTGTCTTACCATTCCTTACCCCTTAGTAGGTTGCCCTGAGGTACCCTTGAGCAAGGTACTGTCCCCGTCACTGCTCCCCGGGCACTTTCATAGCTGCCGCCTGCTGCACGGTGTGTTTGTGTGCATGGGTTAAATGCAGAGGTCCAATTTTGTTGTGGTTCACTGTGTGCCGTGCTGTGTACACACAATGACAAGAATAGTCACTTTCACTTTTTCATCTTCCATCACTTAGGTTATATAAGGTCCTGGTTTGTGTGCACCCTTACAAGGGTTCCAGGGCAATAGAAGGAAAAACAGACCCACAACATCAAAGAACAGCCACCATATTTTACAATGTGAATAAAGTTCAATTGATTATAGTCATAATTATAACTTACGTTGGTGGTTAAGTGATCGAAAAGCCTTCTTTCTGGTTTTCCTTTTAAATAATTTAAATTGCAGAAAAGCCTTCGGTGCTCACATTAATTTTCATGAGGGCTAAACGTTTTTCCACAGGGTTTGTTGAGAATTATTTACTGAAGAAAGATTCCTGTTTCTCAAAGTAAATTTATTTGAAGATTTTTTTTTCATTTCTTAGTGCGAGACAATACTATATTTTTCTTATCTTTCTCTATTTCTTATCTACTCTATCCTTTTCATATCTTTACTAGAAATGTTAAATTATATATAAAATAAAAGCTCTGTAAGCCTAGTGGTTAGGGCGTTGGCCACATGATCGGAGGATCGGGGGTTCGAACCCCTTCCCAATGGGTTGCCCTGAGGTACCCTTGAGCAAGGTGCTGTCCCCGTCCCGTTCCTCCCTGTGATGGACTGGCGCTCTGTTCAGGGTGCGTCCCCCGTCCTCGCCCTGTGTGCGCTGGGTTGGACACCAGCACTCCCCCGCGACCCCGTTTGGGACAAGCGGCAGAAAATGGATGGATGGATGATAAAAGCTCTGTATGTGGCCACATAGTTTTTCAAGTAATCAAAGGCTCTGAAGTAAATTACACACTCAATCTCTTGCTTGAAATAATTGCATCAAGCCTGTGACCTGCTGGCCACCAGACTACTAGTGCCAGTGGTTGCCTGCCTTTCAGGACGTTCCACAGAACAATACTGGTTATGGCCAATGATCCTTTCTCTCTCCTCTTTATGTAGTTCCAGTAGATATGAGAAATAGGAATCATTGATAAATAAAGGTAAAGTGAAACAATATAGATTGCCACATTACAGTGGCACCTGTCAGGGGCTGAGATTGATCTGCCAACAAATGAGCAATGCTTTTGGAAGCAGGAAATATGGGTAAAGTGTAAAGATGTGACCAACTTTGAGAGGGACGACCGCTTCTTCAAAAAAACACTCCCAGTGTACAGCGGTTAGCATCCACTAAATCTGGACCGATAGGGAGGGGTAGGCCATCCCTTCAGTAATTTGCTCCATATGGGGCGGGCCAGCTCCTGACTAGTCAGTGTCATGCTGACCCCTTTTCGTTAAATGTCTTTAAATTATTACACTAAACATCGAAAGCTATTTTCTGGAATGACCTTTTAAGCAAGGTAAACTACACTGACCCTTTCTTTTCCCCTAGTAGACAAAAACAGGAGTGGTCTTTATACTTCAAAGACTTATGGGACGTTTGAAAGAAAATAGTAATGAGATAGACATGCAAATCAAGTAAACCGACACCACGAGGGCAAATGATTTGTCAAGCAGGCCGACCTCATGGTCGCATCTAATATTCCAGATTGCATACAATAACGTGACCTGAAGAAAAAGGCCACCATTTCTCACACACCAAAAAACGTTTATTACAAAATATCTTTCTTAGCACATACTGCCTTCAATGTATAGCAATTAAATAAAAAAAGATCATAGGAGGACAAGCGGGAATAATTTTGCAGACACTGCAGTTGGACCATTCAGAAAGTGTGTGTGCATATACCCGATGCATGTAATGGAAGGTTTGCCTGATGCGGCATTATTTGGAAAAGTAATACCAGGTCATATAACTTGCTTGGTAATTTCATTAGTAGGCTTCCATGAAAAGCACAGGCCAAAATCCTATTGCATGTTTAGAAATGTACAAGCATGAGAACACATATCCAGAAAGGTACTTCCAAATCCACATATACGTGTACGGTTTCTTTTTAAAAGCAGGCACCGGAACCTGATGGCATCTGACTTGATTATCTATCAGCTACAGCTGACTGAATGCGATATCTTAAGGTCTCACAATATTTTACACAACCATGAAAATGCAGATTTTTCGAGAAATCGATTTCCAAATGTATTTTTTGCAATCGCCGAGTTTTCACAATAGGGTTTGGTGTGATCTGGGCTGTTCTAGAACAGTTCTACATGAATTGTGCACAGTGGTGAAAGGAACCAGACATCCTGAGAGTTTAATGCCTCCAAGTGCTACCTAACAATACGCTTTTACGTGAAATGGTTACAAATAAGAGTTCTGTTCATAATTCTTTCTAAAATGAAATGACATACGAAACAGCATCCAATGAATGCTCATTTTATTTTTTAATTATTTAAATTAATGAAACAAATTTCAATTTTTTTCAGGTTTTATTTCTCTCAACACAAAATAAAATCTATCCGAGTAAGTTCTTGGCTAAATCTGTGTTATACAAAGATGCTGGTTCCCAACACCACAATTGCTGCTTGGACACACCGCTGCACAAAGAACCATTTCACATTAAACTGAAATAAATATTGTCTTTGTGAGAAACGGTCGAACAAATTATGCAGAAATTTTGAAAACTTGGAGGAATTCTCTTCAATAGATGAAACCCTACATAGCTTTGTAGATAATTATGAATTGTTAAGATGATTTGAGATGGGTTTGGCCTCTCAAAGATCTATTAATATTAAAATAAGTGCAGGTCCAAATCCATCTATTTTTCTCTGGGGCGGAAAAAAACTAAACAACAACAACAAAAAAAACCCCAGGAAAATCTGCTTCAGCGTCAGTCATGATTATAACACAATGAACATCTGGTTGAACTGGAGGTTCCAGGAGCCAGTAACCAGGAGGTTCTACCCAAATAAGGAAATTCAATGCAGCACCTTTACCGCTACTTGGAAATGAATCTCTTACTTACACTTTCTCTCAAACAAAAACACAAATAAAACTTCTCTTTCATTTCTCTCAATGTAGCTGTACGTATGAGAGGGTTGAGTTAATATAAAGTACATCAATTTGGCAACAAGATCAGTCTGATAAAGATTTGTTCTGCACAACATCCAGCTTGAAGTTCACAGCTTCTGCTGTTGTCTGGGTATCTAAGAAGAGATTTGTCCCACTGGAACGTGTAAAGCTGCCCAAAGTCCTGGTGACCAGCTAGTTTGAGTTCACCTCCAAGTCTCCTGATGTCTATAATTGGCATGGTAAGGCAGACAGTGTGAGAGTGTGTGAATGTATGGGTATGTGAGACAGACCCCAAAAAAAAAAAAAAAAAAAAAAAAAAAAACGGGAAGGGGCAATATTGAGGGAGATTGAGATGATAAAAGAATGTTGATGGAGTGTGTGTGTATGCTATTTGTGTCTGAAAAATGCTCTGTAGAAGGCGAAACCCAGCACAGTTGCTATTGCAGCACCGAGTGTCACACGGAGCCAGAAGGAAGTGCTGCTCATGTCCGATCCATTTAAGTGCCTGGAGACAACAAGCACAAAAATGAAGGAAATTACAAAGTGAAAGTGAATAGCAGACAGTGAACCACAACAAAGTGCATTTAACACACACACACACACACGAAGCAGCTATGTTTGCTGCACATGGACCAGTGATGGGGATGGTACCTTGCTCAAGGGTACTTAGGTAAGCCCACAATTCTGAAGGTTGTCAAATTAGAAATAAATTTGAAAACCTCCAGAAACCTTAGATTAAAAATGTATAGCACCTATTTAAATAAAATTAAACACAGGATATTTAAAACATGCTTATCAGAAAGCGTGAGTCTCTTAAGTTATTATGGCATTGAAATAAACAAAATAAATCTTAGATTCCAGCAAATATGGCATTTAGAATTTTTTTCCTGTAAAAAAGGTTAGTTAACTTCGACCCATGGATTTACACACACACCCCTGTATTTTTTTTTTCAGAATCATGTAATGCTGATGTATCTGTTTGTGAGTACATACGGGTACATAGCTGCCCAGATGAGCTTAGTATAGATGTGCTTGTTGCTGTGGGTGTGCAGTGTGGAGAAGCGCAGTGGGGCAGGAAGCCTGTGCTTGTAGCAGAATTCTGCTGGGCTCATGCCATGGTGCTGTTTCACCTCTGGCAGGTCCACCTTAGAGCCAACAACCAAACATGGTACCCCACGGTCCATGTAGTGCTGCTGCAGAAACACAGAGATCAAACACTTTTCATTAGTTAAAGGAACACTTTTACCTGGTCCTATATCGTGTGCACTTGTGCAAATCATGCTAGCTTATAAAGCTTGTAAATGGTGTAACATCCAATACAGTAGTAAACGAAAGTCTGAACTCCCTCTAAAGGGAACAAATCTTATGAGCTGGTTTTAAGAACACAGGTTTTCCTGATTTCCCCTTGATGCACATACAGGTTTCATGCAGTAAACTGTCCAATTTCATCAAGAGCATCCTGATTTAACTTTATGAAGCATCGATTAGCCATTATACTGGTATTGCTTCATACATGTGCATTTTTATGTATTTTATGTATATAACAGCAGTGTTAATAAACACAGTTGTGAATAAATAAATGCTTACTGCCCAAATAAAAACGTTTTGAATCTAGTTTTCTCGGGTGCCTAAATTTTTCGCACAGTCCTGCAGGGATTTCTTATAAAGTGACCAATGAGTTGATGGTGATCATTACTTTTTCTTAACCAGTTGTAAATGCAATGCAGGAAAAAATGTATTCGTCCAAGAAGCTTTAAACACCTCAACCTTAGTAGTTAGTCTGTGTAGGAAGTGGGTTGTGTACATACCTTGTATATACTAGCACAGTAGTTGAATGAATCTGGGTCACTGACATCATACATTAGACAGGCAACATCACACGCTGCATCTGCTGCTTTCAGGAACTCTGTTTCCACATCAACTTCCTCCAGCTACAGTAAACAACATGGATATCAGTCAGGAAGGGACACAGTAGCTTATGACGCTTATGCCATATACGAACATAAAGCAGCCTTTGGCTGCAGTAGCACTGTTTTCAAACAAACTTGTAAACGTTGGAAGCATGAGCCAACAAATTTAAAAACAACAACATAAACCTTCTGAAAAATGCTAAATGGAAGAACTGCTCATGTATCAGAATAATGTTTGGGCTTGGTCACAAAATTTGCAGTTTACAAAACATCAGGAAAAAAAAGGAAAAGTAAATAATAGATAAATGATAAACTGTTAATAAATATATTCATGAATAAATAATAGGTAATTTGGAGTGGATGGCTAAACTAACTAGCTATAAGATGCCTGAAATCTTGTGAGGGAACACTTTTGAGTCCCAAGAATCATTTTTGGATGAAAAATGTTCAGCGCAAAATTTACAAGAAGCCACGACTGAAGGCATAGTTCCAAATGCTAATAGTAACTGGTGAGGGCAGCACTAACAAGCAGGTAAGAGCCTCAAACTTGTCTGCTGGGTGAACTCTGCCAGTGGATGAGTGTAATAAATACAATTTTTAAATTGTTACTGTACACCCTTTATTTGAACTGAGGCTATAAACAGTGCTTCTGGAAGAAAATATGGTCGTCACCAGTTGAATACTAATGCTAATATTTTAAACTGCAGTAATGGAAAAAAATTGTTCATTACAAAACAATTTTGACAATAGAGTCAATAGAGGAATAGAGTACATTGTAATTATCAGTTTAGGATACTTCCTCTACAGATATTTTTGGAAATTATTCCCAGACACCAAATTTCCTGTAGATTATACCCGTTACACTATCCCTTACATCTACTCATTCATATCCTCTCTTCAAAATATTTCAGAAGAACTAGGAAAAAAGGAATCTATGACCGTTAACCCATTACAAGGTTAAGCTCAATCATTTCACAATGCTTTACTCAACATAATGTAGTTAATATTTAATAATACTCTGATGTTTAGAAGCACTGATCATGGTGTTAAAGTCAGGAAATTCTACTTACATGGCTCTATCTGGTGATGCACAGGAAAAAAAAATAATTCAGAGCCATGATTTTGGAAAGCTGTTACTGTGAACTGTACCATTCAAAATGAAAAGAAGCAGTGTTTCCTGTCTATCTGTATGAGATCGCCGTTGTAATAAATAAAAGGTTAACTTACAATAAGGTACTTCTCCTGGTTGGCAACAATGACGTTGTTTATGGTGTAGAGAGAGAAGGCACTGGGATTGTGCTCGCCACTCTTCGTTCGTTTTACATACAAACACACACGTATATGCACACAAGGATAATTAGTTAATCCAGACGTGAAGACACCACAACCTAATTATCAATAACATCCAATAAAATATTCCATGAGAGTCAAGATTTTAGAAAGGTCAAAACATTATAGAATAATAAGTTAGGTATAATAACAGGTTGTCTCACCAAAAGACTCCGGCCGAGGAAGGCTTGCAAGAAGGCCGTCTTTCCTGTCCCACGTGGACCAATCACCTTGCAAAGAAACACGGAACGCTGTGTCTGCCCCTTCTCCAGATCCAATGCTTTTTCTCTAGTTACTGAGTGATGGAGAGAAAGCAAAAAGAACAGTGTTTAGCAGTGAAAAATATGGCTCTTTTTGTTGCTCTTTAAGGCTTTTAAAAATTGAGATGACAAGAAGAGATTTTGGTGCCAGTGGAACTATTTCAGGTCAAGCTCAGAAAGCAATCTGCTCAGTATTAGACTCCTTAAAATGGACTGACTAAAGAATAACATTTCTAATTTTTCCAAGATTTAGAAAGGTGAAAAGTTATTCATTCGAACCTTTTTGTGAGCGAGACTTGCATTTATTAGAAAATTGTGCATGTTGTTGGAACATTTATGCATAATTGCTAAGATTCAAACAAAGTTCATCATAGTGTTTTGATATAAAATGCTCTAATCTAGAGAAACAAAGTCAGAACCGAACATGCAAAGTCATTCAATTTCGGACGAGATTTAATCTTGATTACTAAATTATGAAGGAACATAAAGAAATCCACAGAATTCTCACTTAACCTGCAATAATGTGGAGTCTTACTTTATTGCAAAATGCAGAAGCCAAAAAATGGACATACTTGTTGAGACAATTGGCTAATCCGCTTAGTCCAACCAAAAGGTTCTTACTATAGTAAACCTTTCCTTTTTACAAGAGAAACTAACAGTGGGATAGCACTACATATGGTTCTGCATGTTTGTGTGTATACCTGTTACAGCAGACGTCTGAGAATCCTGCTCCATTAGAATGGGATAACCGAGGTAACCCAGGTATTCCAGGCACCGATGTACATCCAGGTATGCTGACAATCTGAATATTTACCAATAAAATTCGGTAACCATATGACCAACTGCATTTTCTTGCTTTATTCATTGCAGATCAATAATCAAAATAATACAGGACAATCAATGCATCCCAACCTGTCATACCTCATACAATTTACTTTTAACATTTCACTTCTCCTAGGTTATAAACAAATAACCCCATAAATTTGTCATTTCATAGTGACTAGAAACAAATATATTCTGTAAATGGTTGAGAAGCCACTACCAGGTCACATTCTATCTAAAAAAGCCATTCAACCTTCAGTCAGTTTCCTTACGTCCACTGGCAGAGGTAGCCATGTTGAGAGATGTAGCGATCCTCTGTCGTGTGGACGCTGCTGAACACAGAATCGCTCCAGGGCATGTAGGGAAATACGCTAAACAGGTTCCTCAGCTCAGCTGGAGATAGAGCGGAGTCCTTGTCCTGTTCAGAAAGAGAAACAGTTACCAATCCCAGTTGCCTCTCCTAAACGCAAGGGGGTGTTATAAATCAGAGCTGAGCGAACCAAAGGTTTGGCTGTTTAAACTGGTTACCTCATCATACTTTTCAAAGAGCCTCTGAAGGAACTGATAACCCAGATGATTCAGCTCTGTCGTACAACCGACAG
The DNA here is from genome assembly GCA_017165825.1 of Hepsetus odoe. Classification (NCBI taxonomy): domain Eukaryota; kingdom Metazoa; phylum Chordata; class Actinopteri; order Characiformes; family Hepsetidae; genus Hepsetus; species Hepsetus odoe. Next base: position 12,169,797 of record CM029379.1, on the reverse strand, counting down.
GTACTCGTAACCTGGGAAGACGTGAGTATAAGCACATACACAGAGGGTGGGGAGCGGATAGGCGTGCAGAGAATGAGTTCATCGTGAAGCTCAAGATAAAGAAACACGGACCTAAATAAAATGACTAAATAAATACTGTTTTTAAGGAGGAAATTTTGCACAGTTTTGCCAAAGTCTAATTAACTTTGCTAACTAGTAAACAAAGCTTTAAAAAAATAAAAATAAACACTTGAATCATGTAAAACTTGACTGGATTTGAAGTTTTATAATTTAGGAATGCAGTTTGCAAAATGCCTTTCCATTACACTTTTAGATACATTAGCCTCACAACTCCAGCACAAAATTAAAGGACCAAACGTCTAAACATGTCTTGGCTGATCCCATCATCGCACAGTAAATATTTTTGGAACTATTTCTTTAACACAAGGGTGGTGTCAAACTCACTGTGGATAGAGGTAGTCATCTGTGAGCTCAAGTGTGTCATCATAGCCAAACTTGCGCAAAATGGTCCATGTGGTCTCGTGACGACCTCTCTGAATAAAAAGTGTGTTCAGAAAAAGGAAACCTAAAGACCCAAACAACAAGAAGGACTTATGTGAAAAAGACAAGAGGAGCTATTGGATGTGAGAATGACCTTGTCAAAATTGTCTAAACATTAGAAATGTCTTTTTTTTTTTTTTCCCTTTGGAAGTTATCACTGTCACTTCATCGTTGTTGGTTTCTGTGAATGGACATTACCATTAAGTGTCAGTCCATTGTCCTGCACCCCATCACTGGTGTTTTTCCAAACAACTGTTTTCACATCCTCGAGAGCCTGAGGGGCTAACGGATTCCCAAAACATGACTTCTACAAAAGCACAAAAACACACATTAGTGACCTTCTCAAACATGTTGGATAATATTCTGAGTAACTTGTTACTAGTTAGATATTTCATCTGGGTAACTGGTAAGATATTTTAATCTAGAAGCCAAAGGGAAAGAATATGCAGACCTATAAGATCTGCTGGTGCAGTTTTAAAACACTATGAACTGCCGTTTATTTCACTAAAGGCAAATTTCTGATCACTTGCGATCAAAAAAGAAAACAACTGCAGACTAAAATATAATTAAACTACATAACCCACTTCTCAATGCCAATCGTTGTAAAATCTGAAGATATATTTAATAGAATTAAGATCAAACTGACACAATGTCAAGTGTGACTAAATATGAGGATGACCGAGCAAGTCATGTAATGTGCATCTTCAATATTCATGGAACTACAGCTTAAGTGAAAACAGAAGAGAGCAGTCTTTGTCCTACTCTGCTCGAAGTTGTGATTATTAAGACCCCAGAGCAGCCCACCCTAATTCAAACATCCACTGAATGCCCTGAAAAAAAAATGATCAAAAGGAACAGTGTGCACAACACATGCATATTTTTGATGAATGTTCTTACTTGAAAGTTGTTCAGTTCAGCATCACTGAGTATCCGATCGTTGTCTTGATCAGATATATTAAAGACTCGACTGAGGGCACGGACACACAGTGGCTTCAGCTACAACACACACAAAAAAGTCTTGATGCAAATAAGAATGCAGTCTTTGGAGGGTGCACAAGCTGCAGTTTTCCCAAATAATTTGTGAAAATGTTTTAACAAATAGCTTAAGAACATGCTTTTTCTTCAACACATCTATAATATATCGTTTCCACCTGTGGTGGATGTGGGTGTACCTGTTTGTCCTCAGGATCATACAGCGGTGCAGTGGGATGCAGGACAGCTTTCTGAGCATAGTAGAAAAGCTCGGAAATATTTTTCAAATTTTTCGCAGAGCACTGCGGAAACAAAGGCACACATTGTGTAAAAATTCAGGACGGTTATGGTATTTGATCCACATTATCTCCCCCAAAATCTTGGTAATACACCATTAGCACAAGTCTGTGTGTGTGTATGTGTGTGTGTGTGTGTGTGTGTGTGTGTTTGTGTCCATTCATTCTGACCTCTACACAGGTCTCAATCTCAGAGAACTGGTTCATGATGGGCAAGATGGTTTCCATGGAGCTGCCAGAGCGCAGATCAGACTTGTTGCCCACAAGAATGATAGGAATCCTATACATATAAGGAAGCAACAATAACATAAATTCTAAAGCACAGATAGATGATCATAATATAGATCTTTGAGCAACATGGGGTTTCTTAGTATTTAAACATTATTAAACTACAAATGAATCTATTTTAGAGCAGTAAATTAAAGAGACTCTAAATTAAAAACAACCTTAAATATCGCTTGACACAATGGCATTTTTAAAAAATAGCAGTGCTGAATCTGGAGGTCTGAAACAGAGACAATGAATACAACGTACTTGCTGCCTTTTTCAGCTCCACCATTCACAAGCGGAATCCATTTAGTTCTGATCTAAAGAAACAAAAGGCTTTAAACCTGAGCCAGCCATACAAGGTGAAGTCAAAAGAACAATGGAGACACAGGGGGATTGGACTGTTGTGTGTGGGGCAAGTGTACCTTGTCGATGGTTTCTTCTTGCGTCACGTCATACACCACACATACTACATTAGCCTAGAGAGGACATTATATCAAAATGGACTGCAGTAAGTGTTTACTCCCACATACACACACTGCTTTTTAAAAGACAAACACAGCACATATCTCTTAAAAGACTCCTGGCCACCAGTCAAAACAACCCATGGCTCACTTCTGAACTAAGCAGTAAAACTTGCACAAATAAATCTATGCATCCTGAGACAAGTGATACTTAGCAGCCAATAGAGAACACTATTTATTACTTGTTTAACATTCAATTGAGGCACCAATGTATGCTCACTTTTTTCTCTCGTTTGAAGAACCTACTAAAAACAAGAAATAAATCCCCTCCTAAAGCAATAATGCTTACCTTAACAATCTCTTCTCTCAGTACTTCATCTGACTGTTCATTTTCTACAGAAGAAAAAAAAAAAAAAGTACTGACAGATTTGCTTTCACAACTTAACAATATATATGCAAATATATTTACACACATTCCTACTAGGATGGGATTATAACAATACACATATAATATATTTAATGTGCTCCTTACCAGAGTAGTCCACAATATGTGTGGGCACTTTCTCAGGTGTTACATCTGCTGGTATGGTTATCTCTTCAGCCCGCAGGGGAACCTACCAAAGTGACGGTGAAAATAACTTTTTTATGCAGCCACAACTAATCATAAAAGCATGAGCGAACACACTAAACTGAGTGCTCACCTCCTCTGGAAACTCCTCTCCTACCAGTGACATGATCAGAGAGGTCTTCCCAACCTTGGCTGGAGGAAGGAAAAGCAAGAAAATGAAAAATAGTGAAAACAGAGTTTGTAAGCACAACTGTCAGATGAGCATGGTATCATAAAGCCTCATACGCTGCACCCACATGTTCATAGACTATCTAATGCGATCTGTCCACCACTATCAGAATTCTCTCCGTTACATATTTACTGGCCAGCCATATGGCTGTAAATATTTCTTTCTGTACACGCTTTGGATTTTTGTAACATCTTTTATGATGCTCGATATATTAACTGTTTGGACTGGGTACTTTTGTCCATTTTGCCTGTAAATAATGTCTATGGAAATAAGATCTGATTAGTATCCAGAAGCTCCAATTAAAAAGGGCAAGTGTAAACCTGACAGAAGGAGGATGATGTGATCGCATTGACTGTTTCTCAATGCCAAGTGTACATAGGGCAAAGCAGGGAAGGCTGAAAAAGGATTGGAGAGAAAGAGAGAAAGAGAAAGAACAGATCACTTTGCAAAAAAAGTGTTTCACCTTCATCTTAACATCAGCTCACCCAGACAGGTGAAGATAAATCCCTTCCAAAAATGCATCTGGGATTAAATACAATGATGGCAACAGAGCCCACTCAAACCCCCCAAAAAACAAAAAGACAAACAAACTCTTAACCATGGCCATTAACCCCTGCTGACCCATTCTGAAACCTAGAGTAGAATATACAGTATTGCAACTTCATTTGAAATGCATTTGAGATTGTCTTCTCTGAGCAATTCACTGTGCCTTCTTCCACGTGGGATGTTGCAGATGTGATGTTAGAACACATTTACATTTAACTGTCAGTCATTATTTACGATTTGTATTCTTTTGTATTCACCCTGAAGTTAAAACTCCACCACAACCAAAAACAGATTATTTTAAGTCCATTTGAAATCAAATAACCACTTCGTTTTTAAGAAACAACACATCTTGTTTTCTTGTATTCTTCCATTAAGCTTAAAAGACTTTTGAGCATTTTTAAAATGCCTTCAGATTTTTGCATTTACCGCTTCTAATAGCACATGAATAAAAATAACATTGATCAATAACATGCTTCTCCTACCACTCACATCTTTGAAGAGCAATTATTACAGAAATCCACCATTATGAAGTGAAAGTGACAATGTGTCATTCTGAACCCAGAGCAAAATGAAATGCATTATATTGGGTGGTGGTGGTCAAGTGGTTGGGTACTTGCCTACAGACCTATGGCTCAAGAGGTCCCAGGTTCAAATCCCACCTCTGGCACTACCACCACTGGGTCCCTGTGCAAGACCCTTAACCCCGAGTTGCTCCAGGGGGTCATGGAAGTCACTCTGGATAAGAGTGTCTGTTAAATGCCGTAAACGTGTTCAGTTAAAATTATGTGAATTTAACCTATACACACACACAGTGTAGCAGTGCTGGGGACGGTACCTGGGGGCCACCACTGCCCCGTTTTTGAAGTACGGCAGGGCAGGGACAATAGTTAATGCATCATTGTAGGTTGCAATCTAATGACCTTAATGATCATAAAGGATTACCAAGGACTGACACCAACCAGCGGTATACTCACATTACAGGCCTCATTGCTCAGTTCACATTTAAGTGAGAAAGTATTTGTTTCAGTGTGAGCCAGCCTGGGCTCATAGCCAGGAACCGGAAACATAAACAGGACTGGATGAGAAATGGCTTAGATTCTTTTTGAAAACATCACAATTTCAAGTCCATGCAGCTCTGAAACCATAAGATCCTGATCACAGCGATCTGAAGACAGCCCTCAATGGTCAGATTCATTGCTGATTTGTTCCAAGGCCCACAAACCCAACAGACTATTAACACTGGAGCTAAAGGTGTTGCCGGGTGGCTCAGTTAACATACAACCTCATTGAGAAGATATGGCAACAGTGACAACCCAGCAACTCTCCCTGTTAAAACTGCAAACCTTCATATTCACAGGGACATGAGGATATAACTGACATAACTGAGATCACACTGATCAAGGCATAAAAAGAAATGTAAAAATATCACTGTGATACAATGCAAGAAACCCTCACTCTCGAATGTGTGGTGACCAGTTCACACTGGTGGAATGGATGAGTCCGGTGCATGTGTGTGCGAACGATGATGCATTAAACAAACCCTCAGGATTTACTGACAGGAATGTGGGACTATGCAAGTCTTAAAAAAGCTTTTAGAGGAACAGTCTGCCAAAACAGATCAGAGGAAGAAGACACGTGTTTTTGTGGGATGAGCTCCATCAGCAGTTTCATCTGCAGCCCAGACTGCAGCAGCAACACTGCTCGGCTCAACTTCACCAGCTTGTCAAAATCGCTCATCTCTGCTATAACCTCTCTCACACACACCAGGCTCGAGCTCAAACATCGCAGAAACAACACAGGGTTCATCCTCACCTGGAAAGTTGTGCATTTCTGTAAAAAAAACCCCACGAAAACCCTAAAGATGCTCAACCTCAGATTTCGCTTAGCTTAGCTTAGCTTAGCATCGAACACGACCTACTAGGATGAGGTTTGCAAACCCAGGTCCAACGGAGAACCTTCTCCAGCGAAACTTACCATCAAAAATCGGATATGTTTATATTTAAACTACAATTTCAGCATTAAGTTAAGAGTTAGCCCGCTTATCTGCGTAGAGCCGCAAGGAAGCTAAACTAAACTAGCTAAGCTAACGGATAAACTGCGTTTTTAACACTAGTTAAAGCTCGAGATTAAGGTGTGTAAGATAAACATCCCATTGCTTAATAAGTTCAGAATGTCACCTGGTCAAGAAAGACGTGTAGGGAATATTTAGCACGTAGTTTGTCCTAATTTGCTCCTTTATCTTTCTATAAACACTGCTCAGTAGCAGATTTATCCACCAGCGAAACCTATTAAGAGGCACGATGTTTACAGTACCTGAACTAATATCACCAGAATGACTGATTTACACACTGACTCTTCTAACGCATTCATTTCTATGAACAAATCCGTGTTCTGTCCCGGTCACCTGAACCAAGGTCCCATCAGAGACCGGTCAGTGAAGGAGGACAGGGTCTGGACCCGTCTTCACCCAGAGTAACTTCTAGCCGTGTTTCTCAAACCGCCGGGGGATCTAGAACCATGAGCACTGGGGTCTAAACTCACAGCAGAAGCCTAACTTTATTAAACGCGTGGCTAAAAGTGACAGAGCTTCAGTGAAGTTGGTTAGCTTAGCAGCCGGGCGGGCTGGGACAGCTGCTAATCGGTTACTCACGTTCCCCCAGCAGCAGGATCCGCACGTCGCGCTTCATCTTCCGCAGGTCAGACTTCTCGCGGTGTTTATGAAGTATAAAGAGTGAATCGTGTTCTTGACAATTCAAACCGCCCTCATCCTCTCCCTCTGTCTCTGACCCGGTTCTCCTCCAAGGAGAACCCTACCGCTTTGCGCCGCTCGGGCCGACCCTCAGCGCCCCCTGTCGGCCGAGCAGCGCTTAAGCGCCGCCGTTTCAGAGCAGCACTTTCACCATGGCAGCTCCAGGCCGGTGGCGTTGAGCGCATGCGCAATAGGACGTACAGCCGTGTTCGGTACAGCGCCTTTTCAGAGCCGCAGTTCTACAGCAGCAGTTTCAGGACAGCTTTCTGATCAGTTTTTTTCAATAAACACACCTTTACCATGCAAATACTCTTCATTTTTTCCCCTGACACCTGTCGCCAGCGTTAATAACCGCAACACTGTGAAAAATAACATGAAGTAATGACTTTAATAACTGACGAATACATATCGTGTGATATTTTTCAGCTGTTGCAACGCATACATTTCCCCAGCGTGGAATAAAAAAACTTCCTATTCTTTTCCATTCTATTCTTATGAAACAGAGACATGAACACTTAGCAAGAAAGAAAAAGTAAAAAGAGAGCCTGAGAATTTGCTGCTGAAATGCTGAACTTGGTGATTATTTTTGAAATAGTCAAACAAACCGCTGAGTTATCAAAATTAACCTCGAAGTCGATGTTGGGCTTTAATAACACGTGGACTTTGTACATGCTGTACATGTGCAGATATAGCAGTTCAGACCGAGCATTTAATAACAATGAAATCAGAAACACAACAACGAGCTCAAAGCGCGGGTCCACGTAGCGCCCTGCTGCGCATGCGCCGAACGCCGTCCGATTGGACGCTCCCGCCGGATCGGCTGGTTTGTGCTCACTTGCACGTTCCTGTTCAGGACGGTCATCGCTGCACGTGCTACAACCTGCAGCAGTAGTGCGCTTGAACTGGGTTTGTTTTATATTAAATTATATGCCCAGTTTGTAAACGTTGTAAAAGCTGTAGTTGGATACTTATATTTACTGTTGTAGGTCACTCTGGATTAGAGCGTCTTCTAAATGCTGTAAATGATACTTTGTTGCACTTTGTAAAATCCAGATAGTCATTTCTAGAGCTGGACAGTATGACATTTATCATTAGTGTGATAAACTGCTGGGCGTCATGCAGTTGGTCAGTGACCCAAATTAGGACAAGCGGCTATGAAAATGAGTGAGTGAGTAAACAAGAGTGACAGTACTGTGCAAAAGTTTTAGGCAGGTGTGAAAAAATGCTGTAAACAAAGAATGCGTTCAGAAATATAAATAATGATTGTTTATTTGTATAAATTTACAAAATGCAAAGTGAGTGAACAAAAGAAAAATCTAAATCAGATCAATATCTGGTGTTACTACCTTTTGCCTTCAATCCAGCATCAGTTCTTCTGGCTCCCACAGAGCCCTGATCTCAACATCATCCAGTGTGTCTGGATTACATGAAGAGACAGAAGGATGTGAGGAAGCCTACATCCACAGAAGATCTGTGGTTAGTTCTCCAAGATGTCTGGAACAACCTACCAGCTGAGTTCCTTCAAAAACTGTGTGCAAGTAGAAGAATTGATGCTGTTTTGAAGGCAAAGGGTGGTCACACCAAATATTGATTTGATTTAGATTTCTCTTTTGTTCATTCACTACATTTTGTTGATTGATGAAAATAAATGATTAACACTTCCATTTTTGAAAATACTATTTACTAAAATAGGTGTAACAGTATGGGTGTATAACAATATGGCATTGCTCATATTCAAAAACAAAACGGTGCTGTTCACATATTTGTGACCAAGTGGCATCTTTTCCAAGAACATCCTGAATTGTTAAGGCTTTACCAAAGCACAGAAGGGGTGCAGGATCAAACATGTGTAATGAGGGAGTCATGAGTCCTATATATCCACCATAAACTGCTGCCAAGTGGTTTCCTGGAACATATACTCAAAGGCAAGAAGATGGGATTAGGTGATGCATTTGGACATCACTCGATCACTTTAAAATTGAATTTTTGGCACATATATACACAAACATTAGTTTTTTAAAGTCTTTTTCTAGATTACGGATCCAGATTAGCTCCAGCTTGCCCCACGAGTAAGGTTCTCTTCAAAAGACATAATGCTGTGCGTGCATCTACCTCAAACTATAAACACGGAGTGCCCGCCTTAATGTTTGGGACAAACACACATTACAGTACTTGGAGATCTTGTTTGTCATGGTGTTAGATTTGCGGTAACATTAACAAGACATTTATATCAAGTTTATTGGCTACTCAGTTACACATAAATTCACAACAGAGCAAATAACATATTCCTCTGTGAACATGAACACGACGCGATGTTAACATGAACCAACATCAGCAGATTGAGAACACTTTGGGCCTGTACTATTATTTAAAAAAAACAAAAAAAAAAACTAATTGCTAACAATGGAGTCAGCACTTGTCTTCAGGAAACAAATTCATGTGACAAATATTCAAAACACTCCTAATGACCTTCATCAAAGAATAACAAAATTTCCTGTAAGAAATGTATTTAAAGTGTAAAAAAGTATTCAAGATAAACACTCTAGAACTTTTTATATACATATTATAACTTACATTTTAGGTATTTGTTGCAGCATTAAAAATAAAACTAAACTGCAGCAACAAATATAAAAAATATCCCTTGACCAACATTGGCCACTTTATTAGAGACCCTAACTTGCAGCTCAGGTGTGCTGGTATACAGTTAGAGATTCTAATATCTATTGAAACAAGACTAATGTTTAAACAAGGCTTTTCTTACAAAGTGGCCAGAGAGTAACCCTACAAATGGAAACATTCAGTTGCAGAGAACACAATTTGTTCTTGAGCAAATTGAACAAATTGAGCACGATTTGGATCAAAAGGGAAAAACTATGTCCTTATGGAGTGTAAGTCTGTTTGTGTTTGTGTTAAAGGCCTTTTAAGGTCCAGAGGAAAACCTCACTGTGAGCTGTAGTGAACAACAGAGTGCCTGATGTGCTGAAGCTGCAGAGGTGAACAGAGTCACTGTGCCACGTAAAATCCTGGAAACGACCGTTGGAGGAATCAATTAGCTTCAACACACGCTCTAGAAAATATACAGCATAAAGAGGTTTTTCAGTTTAAAGAATACACACCAATTATTGGCAACCAGCTCCTACTGCAAGAATGTTACAATTCAACTCACGATTTGATCCAATGGCAAGTAGACTTCCTTTTAAACAGAGGCTGAGCGACAGAGCCCAGTCAGTTAAAGAGACTGTCCTTAAAACCTACAACACAGACAGACACAGTGACAGAGAGAAACAAAGTGCTTTAAGTTACAGCTGATATATTTTTACCAATTTTTTAAACTCAAAAAAACAATCTATGGTTGAGAACATGGCAATGCAACTTCTAAGTCCACTAATGTAGCCAGCATCAAGATGTACGTGTCAATACCTTTTACATGTTTAACAATGAATATTAACTAATATACAAATTAATAATGTACTAACTACTAATAACCAAAAAAACAATTTTCATCTAAATGGGTCAGTACTAAGATCACATGCCACCAGTTCTCTTATTTTTCAGTAAAAATCTAAAGGTTTCTTAGATCAATGGGTGGTGTAACATGCTATTCTCATGTTCATATTTGAAATATTGTACATTATTAACACACCCTTGATGATGAGGTGAGTTCAGGTTTCAGAGTGTAGCCTGCATTGCTTTTGGGGTATTTATAAGTGATAACAAGCTATCATGATTCTACATGAACAAAGGGAGATCATGAATGCGAATGCCAGTAATACCATAATTAAATAAAAAATGAAAAACACAAATTATCATTAATTATTAACCATATTTTTACCAACAACGATACAATTGTGGCTGGTCAGTATCAGGTAATATTGTAATCCCGGCACTAGGTCAGTCATCACAACTCTTTGACACAATGTTAGTTCTTTCTGGGTGGAGCAGCTGGTGATGCCTCCATGGGTGTGTGCATTTGTATATTTGTGGGTGCATGCTACATGCACAGACATGCTCTTGAGCTTTTCCTTTAGTGACAGCATACGCAGTCAGCTGGGTTTATGTAAGTGTGTGTGGATGTTTGCCCATATGTACTTGTCTCCTTTTCAAGCAATAGAAGGTCACTTCTTTCTCAGGAGCATAGCCAGTGTAAACCACTACTCCTCTCTCTGTGGAACTGAAGGCTGCCAGACTGGGTGGCAGAAAGGCAGCATCCTAATTGGACAAGACAGAATGAACAATAAATCAGTACTGTTCAACCGAATGAAGGCATTATGGAACTTACAGTTTTTATCACTTAATTTAATAATCATTACAGCTATTTTTATTAACAGCTTCCTTATGTCCTAGTAAATTTTAAGAAGCTATAAACTGCTCAGGATAATCAGTTATGGTCACTTCATACACATTTGTCTGAAACCACTGGCATTCACTTTTTACAATAATAGTCAAAACATTAAGTATTAAAAAACCATATGGAATTATGTAATGACCAAGTGTTAAAGACATAAGCATCTTATGTTTCCCCATGCCTTAATGATTCTTTAGCACTAATGCTATTGAGTTTTACCAGAGAGTTTGTTAAAAGTTTGAAAGTATTTGTAGACCATCAATGAAGGACTGTCAAAATAAAGTGTGACCAAAGTTTGTGTATGTGCTTATTACCTTAGGTGGGGAGGGAGCAGGAAACGTAAGCCAATCGAGGAGCTCACATTTGTCCTTTGCCCAATCAGCTGCCCAAATGCTGACACGTCTATCAGTACTTACAGCCAACCAGAGCTCATTTCCCACCAGTCCAAACTCCTTATACTGTAAAACAGTCATGGGTTAACTCCTTGAGGCCTATGCATATTATACAGTAATAATTTAAAGACTTATTATTCAGTTACTGAGACTAATTTGTTAAACAGTTCTAAATTTTATATAATGCAAAGGCAACCAGAGAAAGGACAAGATGCAGTTTTATTAAGGAATGATGAAGTACTAAAGGTTTTATATTGCATTTTGTATGAGAAAGTGAATCTGATTTTCACAGCATGCTGTGCAATAATAACAGAAAGGAATTCACATATGAGAAGGACTTATTACATAATTGAAACAGAGAGGAAACTAAGAAAACCTGACCTGTTTGCCTGTGCTTTGTATAGTTGTAATGAGTGCCCCCTTGTGGTCACTGATGGTGCGTAAAGTTATTCCTGTAAGTGGACTGCTCACTTTTATGACACCATCTCGTCCACCTGACAGCAACACCTGACCTGAAAACGGGATGGACACTCAACGAAAGCAAGAGCAACAACAAGAGCCTACAGTAAAAAGAGCCTACTGTGCAGGATTAAGGCCCTGTGTGTAAAGGTTAATACAGGAAGTAAACCTACTAACCATGGTGTGAGTATTGGAGGGCATATACAGAACTGCTGTGTGGCTGCAGTTTGAGTTCCATCTCAGCCGTCTCCACGTTAAAAATCCTAATGGACCCATCGCTGTAGCCACCCGCCACACACACACCAGAGTCAGACTCATTCACTGGCCGGCTCCAACAAACACTATCGCAACTCTGAAAGACAGGGCCAGCCTCTTAAAACAGGTGTGCTCGCAAAGATTACATTGTAGAAAATTAGAGCAGTGTGATGGGAGCAGCCGAAAGAAAAAGAAGAAGAAGAAGATGGTGGAACACTCCTTAATGACACAAACAAACAGGGAAGAGTTTGACACACCTTTACAGATACAATTGATCAATCAGGCCCCTGCTATGTTACTTTGGATTTCTAATTTGGGCATAAAACACTAACAAATAATATAACACATTACTTAGGCTACTGGGGAATATACAGTTGTGAAAAAATTAGGAGATTCCATTAAATATTCAGTTGAATTGTTCATATATCTGTGCTTAATCTTGTTTTTAGTTATCTCTGGAAAAGAAAGTGATTTCATTGCAGGTAAACAACAAAAATTAACCTTGATTTATTCTTTAAACCAAAGATATCAACAAAAATGTGTATTCTAACTAAGGAAAAAATTAGGACACCCTACCCCCTAATGGCTGGTGTTACCCCCTTGGCTGAAATAACCGCAATGAGACGCTTCTTGCAGCATCTACATTGGTCTGAGGAACATTTGCCCCACTCCTCAATGCAGAATTCTTTAAGCTGTGAGATGTTTGAGGGGTTTCCTGCAGGCAAAGCCTGTTTCAAGTCACCACACAGCATCTCAACAGGATTAAGATCTGGGCTTTGACTCGGCCACTCCAGAACTCTCAATTTCTTAGATTTCAGCCAGTCCTTGGTGGATTTACTGGTATGTTTTGGGTCATTGTTGTGTTGCAAGGTCCGGTTCAACTTCAGCTTTAATGTTCCAACAGATGGTCTCACATGTTCCTCAATTACCCTCTGATACACGATAGAATTCATGGTGGATTCTATGATGGTGAGCTGGCCAGGTCCTGCTGCAGCAAAGCATCTCCAAAGCATGACACTTCCATCTCCATGCTTCACACCATGTATGAGGTTCTTTTCCTGGAATGCTGTGTTTGGTTTACGCAAGACATGTCCTCTGTTCTAGTTTCTCTCTGGCAAACTTCAGTCTGGCCTTGCAAAAAGGAACAAAGGTTTCCTCCATGCTCACCTCCCATGCAAGTTAAAGTTGTTAGGTTTTTCTTTCTGACTGCAGAGGCACTTTCACATCAACAGTAGCAAGCGCCTGCTGTAGGTCCTGTGATGACATTTTAGGGTTTTTGGAGACTTCTTTTAGCATCTTGCGGTCTGCTCTCGGGGTGAACTTGCTTGGATAGCCAGACCTGGGCATGTTGGCAGTTATTTTGGAAGTCCTCCACTTATAGACTATTTTCTGGATGGTGGATTGGCTGAGAATGCTGAGTAACCTGTGTGTGATTTGAGGTATTAATTGAGAATAAAGGTGGGGGTGTCCTAGTTTATTCCTCACCAGAAATCCCATTTTTGTAGAATTACATTTTATAGAAGATTTTGAAAAGTCTTTTCTTCAGTTTTAATTGTTCAGTTATATTACTTGAATATCCCAGTATTGTTAAAATTGAGATTAAATATCCATATGTCCAGGAATGTTACCAAAACACACAGGCTTTCATAGGGTGTCGTTATTTTTTCACATGACCTTAAATTGTGCTTCAAGGTTTTATTAGGTTTTATATGTTAGTTTATGAAAAAGTATGAAGAATAAGATACAAGCAATGAGCTTAGATTCTATTTGGCCTATAAAAATATTTAAAAGATCAAAAAATAAAGCTATTAAGAACTAATGTTAGGTCCAAACAGTGCAGAGAGTAATGAATCATTTGTAGAAATGACACCTCTGTAGAAAAGAGGTGTAGGAACTAAACATTTGCAAAAATAACAATGGAAATTGACTTAATGATTCTATTTTCTAAATATTTAATATGACATATTCTGACAAAGTACAGTTTAAGAAACTTAAAAGCTTCAACTGATGAAGAAAAAAAAAACCCCTCAGTGTATCATGTTCTATATAAGTACATTACATGCTGATTTGTGCCTGCTAGATTTTGTAAACTGTGCAAAAGTACAGTAGAGTTAAAGAAGATAAAAAAAAGTTGTAACAGTCCTTTTTGTCAATTATAACAGCATATATTACACAGCATCACAATACATTGAATAATTTCTTAAAATGTCATTGATAAAATCATTGATATTGTATTGTATGAAGTGATGTTCTCTACTCTCTCACCTGGTTGAGCACCTGAAACTGAACCAACAGCTCATTGCTAGGCAATGCCCACACTCTCACACTACCGTCTTGCCCACAGGTGACAAAACGACGTTCGTCTGGACTGCACACCACACCGTTTACCTATACCATGAACACGTAAGACATGTAGATAAGACTCGTTATGCACAAATATGAACATCCAACAATAAGGAAGTGTGTCAAAATGATTTGTGTGTACCTTGCTCTTGTGCCCGCTGATAAGGCGTATGCTGGTGTTGTCAGCCCAGTTGATGTACCATAGAGTTCCTGCGGTCGTGCCTACGATCCCCATGTCCATGACCTCATCAAACGATGCGCTCACCACTGTCCCGTCCAATAGCATCTCTTGCTCCAAAACCACTGGGGCATTGCTGAGTGACAGCCAGTGTGAAAAAAGAAAGACATTAGAGAGGCAAGCTGCTCTAAACCTATGAACCCGAGGATTTTCATTTAAATACTGAGATTAAAGGAATAGTCAAATATCAATAAGAATGATCTGTAAAAACAGCCTTGAAGCAGATTGTTAAACTACATGGTGAAGTTTAGTTATTTTTTTTTTTTTTATAACTCGTAGTGTTTTTATCCACACTGACATGTCTACTTCCCCTTAATGAAGCGCTGGATGCAGTAAGAACAGGCTGAGAGAAGTGAATATATTTACAACAAAGATATGTTGCTTTCTTGTCTTCTCATTGTTTGTACAGAAGTCAGTCCATTAACTCCAGTTTTGTGCAGCTCTTGGATAAAAGATTAGGGGGATTATGACATTTATTGGTTGTTACCGATTTAACCCTATTACCTCACATTTTAAACTGAAAGAAAAAAAATTTGGGACTTCAAACATGTTTTGGCCGATAGACTGGGGTAGTTGAAAATGGATATAAATATAACATTTCATTGTATTATTCAGCATCTACTATAAAATAATTGGTCTCTATACTGACATTTGCTGCTGCTAGAAGCCAAGTTGTCTATTTTACAATATATTACTGAACCATGCAATGAAACGATTTTCTACATGTGAGGTATTTGAAGGTGACATGTCAATAAGTTTTCTGTTTCTTTAATTGTTTATGCAATTTTCTTTTAAAAAGGACTATCAAATTAGGTATTTAGAATGGTTATTCCACTAGTATCACCAGTGACTATGAATATTCTGGTATTACAACTAGGAAAGTGTAAACCTTGCCATTTAATATGGAATTTTTAAAACCAGTATGTCTCTAATAAGGGTTTTACCGGCCTTGCTGGATAGTCTCGCTGTTTGAAGGTCTGAGATTCTGGACTGCAGCAACGGACCATAATCTCAACTTCTTACTATTACTGCCTGTGACCAACATATTACCACGACACAGCAGCACACCTACACAAAAGCACACACAAAAATGAAGACAAACACAAAAACACCCCTTCACATGGAGAGCAATTTGTATCACACAGCATGCAATGGCCTGTGATGGCCTCACCAATTTCTCCCTCATCCGCCTCCCATGTCATAAAGCAGCAGTGTGTGTTGCAGTCCCATACGCACACAAGTCCGCTGTTTGTTCCCGTGTATAGGACAGAGTTAGTGTTATAGCACAGGGATGTAACCTCTGCCTCCCCAGTCTTCTCTGGTAAAGCTACTTTTTGTACCTAGTAGAAGAAGCAGCATAAGTCATTTTGAGTAGTGTTGATCCAATACTAATAACATACTGGTCTCAAGCCCCTAACTCATTTTTCAATAGAGCTTCTGTACTGCTCCCTGCGTGCTGAATGTATTGTGGCTGCCTGCTGCATGGTTTGTGTGATGGGTAAAACTCAGTGTGGTTGACTGTGCGCTGTCACTTTCACGTCATTTCACCAATTATCCTGTGGGTTGAATTGTGTATAATTTAATATTTACCCTTCCAATCTACTCAAAGTCTGGTTTTATTTAGTCTTTATGACCCAGCATTTTGTAGTGTGGGTATAATGAGAAACAAACTGATGCATGGGGATGCACACTGCCTACCAATAAATAGTAGACTGTTATTATTGCAGATTTGTTATAATTATGCAAAATAGCTGTTTTATATTAACAGAACCTTTGTTTCTCCAAGAAAAAGAAAAAAGAAGAAGAAGATCAAAACCATCAAACTCTAATCATACAATTTCAGAAAAAGGTAGTCTCCCCTTTGCTTTAAAGGTATGGTATTTCCGGGGCTGTTGCTTCTTCTCCATGTCCCTATGCATTTATGCATTTAGGTTCTATTAACTTTGTTCCGTGACTTCCTGTGCAGCAATACCTGTAATTCTGCTCCATAGCCTTGTGTGTGTATGTAGCAGAAGAAGACAGTGTTGGAGCCAGTAAAGGCAAGCTTGCCGGCACTGTTGGGATAGAACGCCACCTCATGCAGTGGGATGCTCACACTGACAGCACAGAGCAGTTCAAACGAGTGTGTGCTCCACAATGCCACCACTGACTCTACATAATCACCTGCACAGGAAAGGTTACGCCAGAAAAGAGCTACATTACACAACTGAGATCATTTCGGAATACACGATTACATCACCTGTTTCTATATAATAGCAAAATGGCATAATAACAAAAGGCTAACACAATATGCTATGGTTGATCAACAAAATTTTACCAGAATATCACAAAAAAGGAGTCTAAAAAGTGGGGACGTCAGACCACTGCAATACAATACACTGTAATACACTGCAATACACTGCATTAAAAAGATGATTCGAATATATACTGCTGACTCTGACCTATGGAGAGGAAATAGAGGTCATCTCTGGAGAAAGCCATGCTCTGAACGGCACTTTTGTGGTAGGAGATGGTGTTTCTGAGGGAACCATCCTGTACATTCCATATACAAATAAGACTCTTGGATAAGGCTCTGCCTCCTGATGCAGAAGCTACCATCTGGACAGACAACAGTAAACAATAATTAAACAAAAGAAAATCCATACAAAATCAACGATTCAATGTGATTTATTAGAGCAACATTGGTTTGACAAAAATATATAAAAAACATTAAACTTCTACATATATCGGTATTTAAATGAAGGCAAAAATCTTAATGACTTTGATGCATGTGTTTATTTTATAATATGACAGGCTTAGAATTTCAAATAGAATTCCAAGTGAAACACAACCTCTTACACTACTGACAGCAGCTGTACCTGTGCATCGTGTGAGACAGCAAGGGTTGAAATTTCCTCACTGTGGCCAAGCCAATGCCTCTGAGAGCCAGTGTGAAGATTCTCCACTACAACTACACACCCGCAGGAGTACACAAACAGGCCTGCATGCATTCGAGCACACTGTTAAATTATGAAACCACATATATGGTAGCACACAGACAACATGTAACATATAAATCTGCTCTAAGACACAGTTATTTGAAGATGAAGAAAAAAAAAAGGTATGTATCCATATATATATATATATTTATATATTTTATATATAAATATATATATATATTTTTTTTTTTACCTGTGTCTGGATTCCAGTTCATATTGTTCCGTCCATTGCCATTGTAGCCAACCACAGCTTTGAGACTCAGGCCCTCCTGTCCAGGAGGTGGGGTTATAGCACTCTGACAGAGATGAGAAGTGTGGGGGAGACACCGATAAGGGGTTAGGATTAAATTTCAATCAAAAGACTTCTCCCAACCTAAAAAAACTAACTATAAATCATGCAGGCAGCTAGTGTTAAAGTGGGAAATATTCCTCACCACAACCACTTAAATATTTTTTTTGCTTTTACTTTTTTCACCCAGGCACCTAACAGATCTGTGCTAACACGTCACAATGTAATAAAGTGAGATTTAGTTGTTCTTTTTTCCCATCATGTTGTCATTTTTGCTCTCTAATTTTGTGAAACATTCAACTCAGCTCAACTCAGCTCCAGCTCATCCACTGCACATTACAAACTGCCCAGCAAAAAACAAAAAGGCCTTTGACCTTTAACATTAGCATGGATGAAGAAGTTTTCTAACTATACAGAGAAATACATGGATTAATTATGTATTTAAGTTATATATAACAATTTCAATTCATATACAAGTCATTCTTGTTAATCAGTATACATTACTATTAACTGCATAGGAATAGGATGAGGTATCTGATTCAAAATCTTAGTAACAAATTTGCCCAAAATAGCAGCTAAATACAGATATGCTATATAAAGGAAATCAGAAAGTAATTTGAGAAGAACCATTAGAAAAACATCCAAAATCAGGTTATAAAGAAAAGGAAAATAATTTTTACTGGGTCCATTTTCGATGACTTGTAACGCGGTATGAAGTGTTTGTAACAGTCTGGACAAACTGGCTTTAAATCCTCCTCGCTTTCCTCCACTCTGATCTGATTGGGTTGATTAGTGGCTGAGTCTCTAGCTCCACCCCGCTCAGTTACTCGCAGAAATGAGGCATGTTTGGGAACAGGAGAGTGGGTAGGTCCATGCTGAAGGTCTTCAGCATCATTATCATCATCACCAAGCGACAGGGGAGGAGACGCTGTCTCAAAACAAAGTCAAATTGCACTAAACATAGATTCTGACTGCAATAAATGTATTTTAACCAGCTTTTTCACCATGTGGATCTGTACTCTGATTTTACTCATTTTTCCTTATTCTTATTTAAAGCCATATGTATCCCAAATATATAACCCAATTAGGTGCTTAAGTAAATAAGAAAACTGCGATATTAATTTAATGTTTTTTGCCATATTAATTTGCTGAAAGTGTTATATTAAGTTCTGATCTTAGTCAGCTCTTAACTGTTGCACATATGTAAATAAACACACATTTAAAACTTTCTAATAAAATCTATATCAATCTAAAACTCCTATAAAAATAACTAATGGTAACTTAAACAGCAGAATGATACATTTCCCCTTTTAAACAAATTTCCAAAATCATTATTTCCTAAAAACACCTGTGTATGTAAAGCATACACAAAGCTGATTTCTGATTAAAAACTATTAAAAACTAGTAATATATACTTTCTCACCTCCATGTCCAATCTTCTCTAACGAACTGATGTCCAGAATGGGTAAAGAAGAAGATGGACGGGGCGCGGCCTCTCGAGGCATTCCATTAGACGACATCAGATTAAGTCCTGCCTCTGCCTCTGCCTCTTCATTGACTCCTGAAATTAGAATTAAAGGCAATCACATTATTATTTCATTCCAACCTCTTATTTCATCACTGTCATAACAAACCCTCTCCTGCAATTCATGTTTTATTTACAGAATATGAGAACACCATATCACCTTTATATAGTGTGAAAAGTTAACAATGAACCAACAGAATAATTCAATATTTTGTACTTAGATTTTTTTCCGAGAGTGAGAATTTGAATAACCAATTTAAGTTAAGATGCCTTCAGTCTTTACCTGCCTGACGAAGAGAGCCCTCCAAACCTTCACTTGCTTTATGGGGAAAAGTGGCAGTAACTGGAGAGCTGAGATGGAAAAACAAGGAATAACAAAAGCAAGATTAAACTCAGAAAAAAATCAGTAGTACAACAATAAATTAAAGTGATTTGATTATTAGTTTGATTATAATTTGGTCTTTAAGCAATGTACTTCCTCACTCACTCATTATCTGAACTAATTATCCTGAGTAGGGTTGTGGGTGGTGTTAAACCCTAACCCAGCACAAACGAGCAAAAAACTTAGAAACACCTGGACAGGTTGCCAGTCCATCACAGGGACTTTTTAAATGAATATATTTATTTACCAATTACTTTTTAATTGATACTACTGTGTAAAATAAAATATTTTCATAAATCAAACCACACAACCATTAGAATATCCAGTTTCCATGATGCACATTGTCAAAATTTTAATTATATTGCAGTGTTACACACCTAATCATGTGCAAAACCAAGTAAGTATTCAATATCATCCTTGGTTAATTATATCTGCTTGGTAAAATAGGTGGCTTTTTTATATTTTTTACTATTAAGAGGGATTCTCACATGAATGCATATGTAATGAGGCAAAAAGCATGAAATAGCAATGACCATCTATTTGGTCTTTGCCCCAAATCACATAAAGTCATCTTTTTAAACAAAATAACAGTATGTGATGGTCACTAGACATCACTAGATCTACCCTTTTATCACTTTCATATTTTGCAAATGTCGTACCTGTAGGGTGGCTCTTGTGAGTGAGCCAGGAAGTCCCAGAAAAAGATGGCATCACCGACTGAAACAACACCTGTCTGGTCAGGGGTGAAGCTCACTTGTGTGATGGGCTCAGAGTGGCCTATAAACACCTATGAAACACACAGACACACACACACAGACAGACACACACACACACAGATTACCAACAAACCAAACAATATAAAGCTGCAGAGAAATATTCAAATGTTACAAAACTCAAACTCTTCAATCTTCTTTCTAAAACCCATAACATTCAATTGACAAGATATATATGCTTTAAGTCACACACCTGCGAATTGATGTCCAGTTTCATGTTGTAGTCCCACACCTTTACAGCATTGTGTCCAGCTGTAAGCAGGTAACGTCCATCCTCACTAACGGCAAGGGATGCACACTGATGTTTATGTACCTCATTTACCTGGGAAAGTACATGATACATAAGAAACACACACATAAAAATGTTTTTTATTTTTATGCATCCCACACAAACGCTAAATAAAGCATAGAAAAAACTTAAATAATCAGAAGATAAGAAAAACACAGTAATTTATTAAGTAAGAAGTTGGTTTTCCATGGAGGAAAGACAAATCTGATGTATAATATGCGAGTATAGAGGTACGTTTTGAGCGTTACGAGGCTCTGAAGAGGGAAATGCTAAAAGCAGGGGCACAGTGGTTTTAACATATTTGAGGTTACGCTAAAGGCAGACTAGTGAGGTCCAAAGGGTAAAGTTAACTTTAGCCACTCAGCCAGCGACTAAATGACTGAGCTTATTTCAGCTATAGGTCAAATAACCTTTACCTTTATAACCTTGGTTATAAAAGAGCTGAACTTGACTTGTTTTTCAACCTAAGTGTTGCTTAACATGACAAAAAAATAGCAAGTTAACCAGAATATTGTCTCATTTGAAAAATTAAAAAATAACCTCAACTTTAAGTCCTCCAATACATAACTTTAAATGGGACAGATGTCAAGCAAAACCATGCTGGCCGCTTAACCTCCTAGCAAAGTCCAAGGCAACAATGAACACATGATGATACAGGCTTTTCTCATCTTGTTCACCTCTCTCAGCAGACGTCCAGTGTTTCTGTTGATCCACAGGATCTTATTGGCTGACGTGGCAATGAGCAGGTGGGAGAAGGAGGATGGGGAGAAGCAAACCTTCAGCGCAGAGTCCAGTGTTGTGCTCTCAACATCCAACACACTCACGTCTACACGTAGTAACTACAACACACAATTTAAATAAATACCAAAAATAAATAAAATAAATAAAAACCACACAAGAGGCCTGCTGAACCATTCCCACCAATGAGCATTATTAATGACTATTTTACATGTGATTAAACTTGATTCTCTTCCTGATTCAATAATTCTACACTTTCATACAGGCACACATTCACATAGTGTCTCCAAAGATGCTCACACTATTAATCAGGTCTCAGAACTGTATATAACAATCTGCACAACTCTTGTCAGAGGAGACGGTGATAAAAACACCCTGCCTCACACCACCTCCTCATACTATTCCATATCCTTGATTTTGACTACTTGCATGCATAAATCACCAAAACCCTTTCTGCTAGAACTTTTTGTCTAAAAAATGAATTTAAACTGAACATTGCAATTAATTTCACAAATAAACATTGTACATTAAAACTAAGCTGCAAAGCCTGTTTGCTTCAAATAAAAAGAAGTATCTGCCTATTTAGCCTACTGCAGTTTAGCCCCACCTATTCACACTGAGGTTATGAGCGTCTCAGTCAAGACTGCTTTTTGAATGAGGCACAATACATTGCAGCCAAACAGAAAAGAGGTCACGAACATAATCTTAAAGACAGAAAAACTAAAAAGCCCTGCTTTACTACAAGGAACATGGAGATACTGGATTATTGTGATTTATTTTTGTTAACACACAAATGTAATAAGTAAATCTCTGGAAAAATAAGCAGAACATGGGCCCTTCAATAAGCTCCTAATCCGATTGTTGTTAGATGATGTTGTACCTCATCGAGTGAGTGTGCGTCCATGATGGTTACGGTGTATTCTGTTGGCCCAACAAAAGATATGCAATGACTGTCTGAGCTCACTGCCAGAGCATCCGGACCTCGGTCTGTGCCTCGAGCCACCACATTACCTTGGCAAGAAAAAAATATTTATCTTAATCATGGATTTTTTTTGTTGTTGTGATTTTTTAAAACAGATGCAATACAATCAGTTTAACAACATACAATAACATGGCACCTCATTAACATGAGACCTTATATTTCTGAAACAACTTACACAACTAAGCCAAATGTGTAACAGTGATGGTACAACATAAAAGCTTTCATTCTTACATTTACCATCAGTGAGTCTTTGAATAGGATCTCTTTTTATCAGCAGTGTGAATATACCCTTACTATATACAGTACTAGGTTGTCACTTTCACTTTTTTCACTTTCACTATGCAAAAAGTCTGAGGCACTTAAGCACATTCTTTAAAATGGTTCACCTCAGCAAAAAGCTTGTTTTCAATCATTCTAATAACAAACTTTTAGGATAAATTCAATTACAGATATTCAGTATAAAAAGTAAAAAGATTTATTAGTAGTTTTAAAAATGCAGGTTTAGTTTTTTAGCATCAATTAGCCGAACGAAGTATTAAAGCACAACTGCAATATTGGGAGGAGAAATTAAACAAGATTAATTTCGAGATTAAGGATTTTGAAATACAAAAAATAGTTTCTTACTGTAAATAATTTTTATTTTTATATATTTGTGTTAATTATTATTAACATTTAATAAGACGTATTAATGATAATAGATAATTGGCCATGCTGACTAACCAAGCACTCGAAGGATGTGGTAGTCTGGTTGGGTAGCGTTGTAGAGAGCCAAATTCCCCAGAGAACCAGCGCTGTACAGGCGTTCACCATCAGGAGAAAACACAAGGCCCACAACTGCACCACGATGCTGTCTGCAAAACCACAATTAACACAGATATATATTTATGTGAAGCACAAGCCTGTATTTGTATAAGTGATTTCACACACATATATCATTTTAATATGTGATATCACATACAGATGGCAACACTAACAGACTTTATTATTATTTACTCTTCTATAAACTTGCATATTAAACAGGTTATTAAAGGCAGAACATCGAAGGCACTTAAATATTCTATAATTTTTCAAACAATTAAAATTTAATAAACATCAATTTAATTATTATTAGCCAACAGAATATTTAAGGCAAACTGAGTTATTAGTCTTGGAATACTGCATTCCCGTTAACAAAAGCAAGTCATGGTTTAATTTTTGATGAAAGTCCAAGTAAATTTGGGATACATTGTCAGAAACAGCATTCATGTTATATTTATGGCTTATTTTAAGGTTTGTTCTGTGTTGCGAGATTATACATTTATATGAAGACTACAATCATTGTGCAATATTTGTTCACCACTTCTTCTGAGCTATGGAATATTTTGTTGATTGTTATGTGTGGTGCAAGTTGCAAAAGGTTGAGGCCTTTTTTTTTTTTTTTTGTTCTGACTAATCATCTTTATTGTTGTTATCATTCTATCCTGATGGATATATTCTCTTCCACTACAATAAAAAAATTTAAAAAAGTAAATCATCACCAGATGACCAGTTCAAAATAAAAGGTAAAAAAGAGGTAAAAACCTGTGTAAAAAATAAAAAAATAAAAAAATAAATAAAATCCCTGCAGCATGGAGACTTGAAGATTTAATGCCAGGGAGCCCTGATGACTGTCTGGCAATTTATTGTGGCTCTACACCTTAGGAAGATATATTTATTATGTTTTGGTTAACAACAAGACCTAAAGAAACCTTAAAGGAAAAAATAAATAGATTAACAAACAAAAAAACAAGTTAAACTTTTTAGCAGGTATTTTAGCTGCATGTGCTCTCTTTCTGTTCGTTTCAATACCTGTGTTGTGCCAGAAGGCTGGATGTGGGGATGTCAAACACTCTTACAGTTCCAGAGCTAGAACCACAGGCGAAGACTGGTAGGCCAGGATGGAATGCAACAGAGCATGGTGCATCATCATCCTCATCAGACACAAAGTCATACAGCTACATCGAGAAAGGGCAGAAAAAAGAAAGGTTAGACAGAGCAAGAAAGTGTCAAAAGAACATTCACTGCGAGTTCTGCCTACCTGCTGTGAGGAGTCCATGGCCCACACCCGGACAGTGCTGTCTTTGGATGCGGTGGTGATTTGCTTCCTGATTCGATCCACACCGAAGCCCAACACTGTTGCTGTGTGGGACCTCATTAATGTACGGTAACCATGACTAGTGACATCTAGGTAGCCAAGATTTCCTGTGCTAGTTGCTGCAAGCACACTCAGACCATTTGATGACACATTTACCAAACTGACTGGCCCCTCATGTTCTGCACACATACGTACACACACACACACACACAGAGAAAAAGATAAGGGCAAATATACTTTAGTTAGCTTTGAAAGATTAACACTGAAAAAAAATTAAATCAATGATTAATCAGTGTGGAGGTGATAAACACTGACCTGCCTCCAAGAGGACAGAAGAGAAGTCAAGTGGCCAAAGACGCAGGAATCCGTCTTCTGAGCCTGTTGCACAGAATGTGCCACACACACTAATGCTGTTTACTGAAATGCCGGGACCTACACACAAGCATGGGAGGGAGTGTCATATAATTTTCTTGCCATTTAATTTGTAGCCAGTTAAAACGTCTGTACAATTGTTCAAGACTGGATGGAAAACCACAGATGAATGGAATCATTATTGTATGTGGAACTTATAGAGGGCTTGCAACCAAGGGGCCCCAATCACTTTTTCAATCTCCTGGACTGGAGAGGAAAATATTATTAGTGACCATGCAAGGGGTGGGTGAATATCGCTTTTCCATTCCTGCATCCACAACTGAAATGCCCATGGGCATCCCAACCCCATAACTGCCCCACAACAGCCTCCTGCTCCTACTCCTGCTGTTTGTGCTAATTACAGGTCTGTTCAGGTGGGGGTTCAGCTCTCACAGAAATGTCATTAATTTCATTTTTATTTTCTTTCATTCTTTCATTGTTATTTTTACAGCAAGAAAATGTTCTATGGTGTAATCCTCTTAAGGAACCTAATTTGGTTTTCTATCATCACAATAAATGTTGCGTCTCAGTGTATGAGTTATATGTCATTTACTTATAAATGGGTTAGAATAGGAACCAGTGACTTACATTGGTCAAAAGAAAAAAGCAGCATGTTTTCTTTTTTCTCCATGGCAGTAGGTCCTTAATATGTCTAACAGTGGCAGAACACAGTTAGCTTTAATTTCTTTCTCCATCTCACCTGAGCTGAAAGTCTGTTTCTCTTTATGGTGGGTGTGGCTTTGCTGAGCCGGGAGGAGTCTTCTGACATTCTTTATTGTGACAGAAACATAGTCAATGTCCAGGATGTGGCCACTTTTACTGCTGGCAAACCTGCACCATTTATAGCACAACATTCAAACACCATTACTAATGAATAACATCATAAAAAAAATGCTAAATTGTTAACGTTTGGGTCTGTGCCCTCACAGTGTGCGCTCATCCGATCGCCGGTCAGGAGTGTGTCCCTCCTCAAAGGCCAGATCAGTGAACTCGAGGCTATGATACTGTCCTAGGTTAACAGGACATGAGCGCAGAGATCCACCACGCACGCGCCACAAACGCACATTTCCCAAACCACACGACACCATGCTACACACAAACACAGAAAAAACAGTTAGGAAAAATAACGAGGCAACTGAAGTCCTGAAAAACAACCAAGCAAGTATTCTTAATTCACCAACATACTGGACAGTTGAATATCACTGTGCTTTTGGAAACCCTGCCATAAATACATCAAATCAGCTTACAATTTAACTCATTGATTTGATTGGAAATAAAAAGGTGTCTCTGTAATCACATCTTTACCAAATCCATATTACATAAATATTGAGAAAACATTTAAAAATTTATAAGAAAAAAAAATTGTAAGAAAAATTAAGACAATCTGAAAGCTAAAATGAAATTGCCTTTAATCTAGTCAATATAATGGACATTCCTCATCATGATCATCATATTTGTTTAAAGCAGTTGTAAAAAAAGGAGAACAACCTGCCAATGAAATGAGACAAATTCTATTCTAACTAATAAAGTAAAAACACCATTTACAAATATAAACAACTGCAAAATATTACAAGACTTTCGGAGAGATTAGCTATACTGAACAGTTTTAAAATGTTTTGTATCTGTGAAAAAGGCTTTGCGCTCCATCTTCCATGTCTGGATGGAAACACAGTGTGAGTGTCTGTGTTTGTACCGTGTGTCATCAAAAAAAGCTATCTTCATGGTCTGGATGTCAACGTCTGTGTGAGCTTTGGCCATGATTGTGACCCCGCTACCTTTCGTGACGCGCTGCGTGTTCCACACCACAACCATCTACATACACAAAAACGTGCAGCGTTGTCAACATACAAACGACTAAACAAGAAACATATTTTTATCCATCTGGAGAACTACAGCTTTAATTATTTACCTTTGCAATTTGCAACACTCATAACTCTCTTAACTCTGTAACTCTAGAATAATCTGTAGCATTTTAGTGTAACCGTAGCAACACTTACATTTTTGTTGTGGCTGTCTTTGCCCACTCCACACAGAACACCTCCACTGTAGGAAAAACTGGATATACATACAATCATCTGTAGCTCAAATGCAAGAGATTAAACAGTAGTGTGTGTGTGTGTGTATTTGTGCATGCATCGTCTGTATGTGTGAGTGTGTGTATACCTGAGTGTGCTGAGTGAGTGTGTCTGTGTTTTGATCATAGTCAGACACTGTCCTTTGCAGTAGCTCCAGAGGCGAACCAGACAGTGTGTACCGGTTTGAGCTGATGCCAACAAAGACGAGTTTGTGTTCAGTGCCAGTGCAGATACCTGAAACAAAAACGACATCAAAACAAATTCAGCTTCTATCAAGTGTCAGCTGGCAAACGAGACATATGCACTCCGTGCATCTGTGTCATCTACATACTTTGTCTGTGTGGCCAATGAAAAATCTCTGCTGTCCAGAAGAGACTTTCATGCTGACAATGATGGCATGACATGGGTAAACTACTTCCTCGCCCTCATTTGCCCACACGGCCTAAAGAGAAAGAAAAAGAGAGGGGGGTGAGAGAAAGAGATATGTTCTGAGTAAGACAAAGGCAGCTACAGTGTAAATTTCAACCTTAATTTATTTCTCATGTTGTCTCACTCACACATTTCATTGTTGCTCCACCAAAGCCGATAATTCTGCTTAACTTCAAAATGGGATCAGGGTGCAGCTTCTGAAAAAAAGCCCATTTTAATAATATAAATGTTAGTTTAAAGAACACACTGGTACAGATATAAGCATTATTAACTTTGTTAAAATTAGTTAGTCTACTGATCCCAGCATATCGCTTCACATGAAGCAAGGTCATGAACCATGACAGCAAAATGAGTTAAAATATCACAAGAGTATTTTTTGAATGTATCAACAGACATACTGCTCAAAACTTTATTCTGAAAGCATTAGTTCTATCCATTCTTGTTCCCTCAATGCGGAAGGCCTACAGCTTACAACTGGTTTCGTTCAGATGCTTAGTGGTTACCTATAAATGAACTAAAAATGATTAGTTCAGCTGTGCTTTAATGAAAAATAAAATGTATAGTGGTGATGTACCTGCAACAGTCTGCATGCATGTGATGATTCTTGCAGTTCTATTATGGTTACCATCTCAAAATGAGAATCAAGATCCCAATTTTAATAGAGTAATTTTATACAGTCCTAATCCCACCTATCTTATAGCTCATGAACTGACCACTAATGAAATGTAAGGGCAGTGGTTCTTGGTCTTAGTCCTGTATTACCAGTGCCCTCATACTGAAGGATTTTGAAGCTATAAGGGAGGCTTTCCCAAGAATACTAAGTGAAGTGAAAATTAAAAATGAAAGAGACTATCTTGTCATTGTGAAACACAGCACAGTATGAACCACTACAAAATGCTTTCCCTGCATTTAACCCATACAAAACGTGCAGCAGGGGGCAGCTATGTCCAGCACCCAAGGATCAGTGATGGGGACGGTACCTTGATCAAGAGTACATCAGGGTAGCCTACTCATCTGGGATCTGAACCCATGACCTTGTGATCCTGAGGCCTAGTCCCTAACCATTAGGCCATCGTTGCCCCAAACTTTGAAAGTTTGAAAGTTGCAACCACTGAACTGAGACACAGCTTATGTGTTGTTCAATTAAATATTCAGTGTGATTTCACAACGCAACCATCTACAACAGATTAGCAACTGACTATAAACACCTTATCAACCATCAGAGATAGTATTGCAACCAGCTAACCACACCTATGTAACCACCTCCACTGTCCTTAGTAAGCACTTAACAACCTTAGCAACCATCTGGTATACCATGGCATCTGCCTAGCAACACCTTAGCCATCAGCTAGGAACACCATTGTAACATCCTAGCAAGCAGCTGTAGCACAGTTTCAACCACAAGAGTTACGGTAGCATATCTAGCTCTTACTTGCTGCTGCTTTGCTAGCTTGGCTGAAGGCAGAGGAAGTGGTCGGGGAACAGCAGCATTAACCACCTAAAGACAAAAGAACATTTTGTACTCATGTGATCAGAATGAACTTGGGTGTGTGCTGCATGCTTTCTATACATTCCTCTTCAGAATAAGAGCATTTTGTAACAAAATGGATTAAAAAAAAATAAAAAGACTATGTTGGTAATAATAGAAAATGTTTTTGATCACTCACAGCTACTTCGTCAGTGCCATTTGAATGTGTGTTGACATCATCATCCTCGTAGTGAGCGTATACATGCACGCTTCCTCCATCATCACACATAAACCTGTCCTCCTCAAGGGCCTGTGATCCCTGACTCTGAGACTGCAAGCTTTCTCCCTCACCTGAATGTGCAAAAGTCAGCTCGGGCAGACTGGAGGTCAAGAGCAGTGACCGCTGCTTAGAGCGCTAAAGAGAAATACACACACATACAAACAAAAAAAATCAGTGATTAAGTACAGACACATAAGCATGCAGCCACATTATAAAAAAATGAAGATACAAGATTTGATCAAACAGCAATAATATAGTAGAACTGCAAGCTAAAAGCACCCCCACTCTTTCTCACTGACAGGTTTGGGTGTGGTAATCTGCTGGATGAGGGAGACACGGTCCTGCACAGGTCTGCTGATGCTCACATTGCGACTTTCCTCTCGATGGGGGCTCTCATCGCCCACTGCCCCTTCTACCATGAGAGAGAAACAAAGACAAAGAGAATAAGAGACAAAAAATGAACAAGCATGTTTGAATCTTCTTCTTTCGGCTGCTCCTGTTAGGCGCCGCCACAACAGATACTCTTTTTCCATTTCTTCCTGTCCTCTTCATCTTCCTCCTTCAAACCAACTGCCTGCATGTCCTCTCTCACAATATCCAAAAACCTCCTCTTTAGTCTTCCTCTCTCCTCTTTCCTAGCAGCTCCATCCTCAGCATTCTTCTCTCATCTCATCTCTCGACATGTCCAAACCAGCGCAGCCTTGCTTCTCTAACTTTGTCTCCAAAGCATCTAACCTGAGCTGTCCCCCTAATGCACTAATTTCTAATCCTATCCTTCTTTGTGACATCCAATAAATAAGCTTAGCATCTTTAACTCTAAACAAGCACGAATGAATACTATACCTAAATAATCTAGATATCTCCTTTTGAACACTCACTTGAAGTTGTGTTGGTGAGTCCTTTCTGTATAGAATCAAATGGCATCTTCACACCATCGGAGGGAAACCTTTAGGAAAATACAAAACAAAACAAACACACGCGCACAGTCATACGTTTTCTGTTCCCACTGGTTTTCACACAGCTATGCAAGCAACAAAATTATTCAACATTTCAAGGATTTTTAAGGATGGTTTTGAAAATGAACATCTTACTACTTCAGGATTGTTAAATTGCAGTTCAGCTCATTCCAACAGAGTTTGGCATTGACTTTGATTAACAAAAGTGCAGTTACTGCCTAATGTCTATTTTACCTGATGTAGTCATATAGCTCATGCCAGTTGCTGCCCTTTGGTACAGGAAAACACATCTCTCTTGGCATAGGGGCTGTGCCTTCTGGCAACACTATACCTGCCTGACGAAACTCTGCAAATGACAGCCCTATAGATAGATAGACAGATAGACAGAGAGACAGATAGATGGAATCAAAAGAGAATATTTTGTGTGTGATTAAATGACTGATTTTGTGTGCAATTAAATTAAGTGAATTCGAATGTGTACCAGGGTCCAACAGCAGGTCACTGGTCATGATGTTTTTCACAGCCATGTTGGCGCAGAGTTTAATGCTCTTCAGGTGGCTGTGTGTTTTTTTAAGGTAAACAGAAAGAATATAACGTAGGTCCATCATCAGACATGTCCAACGCACACACACCGGCGCAGGACCCACCAAGCCTGAAACACATTCCAATGTTATATAAAGTTATATGGTTGATATTTTTTAAACACTGCAGTGCACTGCACCCAATCCTGCTACAGACATATGTGAGTGTGCATGAGTGTATACCATGTTTGGCAGTTTTGGCTGTGTTCTCATAGACTGAGCCTGGTGCAGCTCCACACAGGAAGGGGAACTGCAGCCATGTTGCTGTGGACTTAAATTCCTTGAACAGGTTAGAGAATGACACCCGGATCACCTGACCCTCCTAATTCACCAAAGCACATAGAAAAGACAAGAAACAGTTATTCAGGCCTCTTCACTCATCCTTAATCCACCTCTCAACACCCCCCCTTTCCCCTCTTTAATTTCTCTCACCTCAGCAGCAACATCCAAATGTACAACAAAGTGTTTATTGGGGCTTGGTCTAAAGAACAGGTAGAGAAAGCGGCCTGTGAGGCCCAATGACTGGCTGCAGGTTTTAGGCAGCAGGATGTAGTTGCTGGCTGGAATGGAACCCCGTATACGGAACACTGAACACTTGAGTGTCTTATCCTATAATCACAGCACAAAACATGAAAAGGGGGAATGTTACTTTTCATCAAATCATAAACCATCCTGGAAATATACATTCGTTGTTAAAGTTGAATTTTACCATGTAGGCTGTAACATCTCCTTCTTTGCTGGCTTTCTTCCATTCCTCCACTTTCAGATGCTTAAACACATTTACATAAGGATGTTGCCACACTGGGAGGGTAAAAATGTGAGGAACCAAGAAAGTGAGAAATAGAAAATAACTCAGCTTTAATTTTACAAACACCTTTTTCAAGATCAAGGACACAGTTACAAGCTGCAAACCGTTAAATTATTGTAATAACGTGTTATGGCTGAATAGACAGAAGAGATCATTTTGACTCAATCTTTTTAATAGCTTTCTTAAAGTTTTAGAACATGAAAGCTTTAAGGTGAGCCGTTCAAGGAGAGGCTAAAATCATGTTACATTTGTAAAGGTTTTGTTACTTTGTTAATGGCGCTCACTGATTCTCTAAATTAAAATCTTAAAAGTGGCAAATGAAAGGTACAAGCAACAGGAAACTAGTCCATGTGGTAGAAGAAAAGAGAGGGACTACATCTATGACGTTATTTAACATTACTGTGATAAATTACAATCACAAATTTATTTTCTGGGCATATTGTGAAGTCGACAGTAATTTGAGAACTTCCCCTACTTAATGTTCCGTTGCAAAGAGAGCAGAATATTAAATGCATATTCATATTTTTGTGGGACTGCTGCCTCTTTCATTCAGACTTGTCTGAAGTCAGGGAAAAAAAAGACATATAGTGTATCCTGAACATTTCTTGACCTATTACCTACACTGAAGGAACAACAGATTTCTTTGGTCAGGTGCAAAAATGAGCAGTGGCACCATTTTAAATCAGAAAAATACAAATTAATTTAAAAAGCACTTAATTACACTGAGTGGAGTTTAGATCCCAATTAATAAGTAACTGAGACAGTGACTGAAGGTAGTAGCATCAGAAAGACAATAAGACACAGACAGATAGGACACAGCTTTAATATTACTATTGGATGTGACGGTTACTCAACTGTCTGTTAATCTTACCTCTGGAAGACATTGTTTACTAGTTAAAACTGGTTGGGACGTTTACTCCCGTTGATGTCAACAAGCTAACAAAAGCTAACTTCAACTTTAACAGTAACTACGACTTAATAAGCCAGATTCGGAATTTCATAGCAAATAAAACGCATTCACATATTAACCATCTTCATTTTCATTCAGAAAAGTCGGCTTCGTGGTTCGAGTGAACCCTCTGCTCCCAGACACTTTGTTGACAAAAGTACTCTCCCGCGGCACGAGCCGCCGCTTTCAAACGGAATGACGCGACGGCCCCCCAACGGCATTCTGGGAAATGTAGTGTCTCTCTCTCTCTCTCTCTCTCTCTCTCTCTCTCTCTCTCTCTCTCTCTCTCTGCTGTTGCACCTGGCATTTTAATGAACCTTCTTCTTTGAGTCGATTTTAGTTCCCATGAACTGCACATTGTGTTTGTTTATTCGTTTTTTTGTTTTTTTTACTCTACACACCTTATACAGCATTAACTTAAACTGAATGAGTTGTGTCAGGTAGGCTAGGCGATAAGCACGCAACTGTGCAAGGAGTGTGGGGGTAGCGAGGAGTGGGACCAGGAAGTCCTTGGAGAACTTAATCTGTACTTCTAGAAGAAACGAGTAGCGTTTCGTATTCGTGTACCCCTGCGTGTCCTCCTCGGCGTGCCGTAGCGAGCTGCTGCTGCCATAGTGACGGCCGTAGACACAGACGCTGCGTAAGTTACTCTTTATTATAACAACGGCTTATCAAACTTACTATTAAGACATTATTTACTACACTGGGTGAATAAAATACATTCAAAACTATTTTCTGTCCCGTTATCGGGTTTTGTGTAGTCACAATGAGCAAAATACGGTTTTAACTCTATGCTAACAGTATTTAGCTGTTAACGTCAATATTAGCTAGCGGTAATTTTAGTTTTTAGTTAGGGGTGTTGATACTTTGCCTCAGTTTTAACGGTCACCTGCGACCGCAGCTTGGTGGTTAATAATGATATAACGTTAAAACCGAGTAATAGAGACAAGGTCGTAATGTACATCAGTGTTTTAAAATGTAGCCGTGCAAATCCTTTATTTATTTATTTTTTGTCAAATGTTATTCATCGACTAATGTTAGTGTAAGTCACTCCGAGAAAGCTACTTGTGTACCTTTTTATTGGAGAAAAAAACACCACTGGCATCACAGTTTAGTCCAAGGCAGTGAGGTATGATATGTGGCTGAAACTGTTGTTTGTTGTTGTCCATTTCACAGGGCACTTAAGGGCTACCATTACTTGTATGCCTGAAAAAATTAAGAAAGCCAACCATGTCCTTCAGAGATTTAAGAAGTAAGAAGTGCAAGTATGATTTATGTATATTTGTTTTGTTATTGTATGTGGTGAATCCTGGGAAACCCTTAATTACACTGTTATAGATGTTTGCTAACCTGACTTTTTTTTCCCCCTAGATTTTACAGAAATGATGCGTGCCTTAGGATATCCTCGACTTATCTCCATGGAGAATTTCAGAGCTCCAAATTTTCCCTTAGTGGCAGAGATACTCATCTGGCTTGTTAAGAGGTTATTCATCACAGTCTTCATGTCTTTGTGTTTGAGTGTGTCAGGCTGTTCATTTGAGTCCCAAAATCAGCTTTTGTAAGTGTGTAAATTTAACATTGGGGGAAAAAAAAGTTTTTACAGAAGCACTAGATTATTTTAAACAGAAAGTGTTTTTGATCAAAACCTTATTTCCAAAGAATCACAATATCTCAATAACAATATCTCAGGCATCAGGTGTTGTATTTATGACCATTTCATGTATTAACTTTCCTGAAGGTAATTTTAGCTATCATTAAACTCCTTGGATGTCTTGCCCCCACTGCTACAGGCAATTCTGCCTCTTTTTTCCACATCAGAAAACTACTTATACCACATTTTTCAGCATTGCAGAATATGTCATGTTGAAGAATAAAGGATGTTCATTTTCTCTCAGGTATGAACCACAGATGGACATTCCAAGCGATGTGGACACAGAGTCAGACAGAGTGTTCTTTATCAAAGCTGTGGCCCAATTCATGGTAATATTCCTTTTTCATTCCATTCACTCCAAATTTTGTCACTGTCTAATATGCAGATTTTTGGCAGTCTCATCAAAACATTGGAGGTGACCGTATCTGATCAAAATGAATCACGTTTGTTCATGATAATCAATGTTTGGTTCATGAAATAATAAAGTAATGATCAGTAACGTCTTATAAATTCCACTAATGTCTCCATGTTAGCCTGCATTATAAAAGTGGCATTGTGTGTGTATATATATCTCTGTGTTTTATACAAGGCAACAAAGGCGCACATCAAACTGAACCTCAAGCGTTTATATCAGGCGGATGGTTATGCGGTGAAAGAGCTGCTAAAGATTACCAGTATCCTCTACAATGCCACCAAGACCAAAGAGAGCACTGGAGGTGACCACAGCCTTGAAGACAACAGCGGCAAATTTAAATTCGACCTGGGGTCAAAGGTATGAGAGCATAGGCCTAAAGAGTTTTTGAGGTTGGTTGCATAGATTTCTTGCTACATTCAAATAATTTTCTACCTCTTGTAAGGTCAAAGAAACAAAAGGTCTGTCACTTGTGGAGGTTACACTTTTAATTTTGGGAGCCCCTTCAAAATACCCTCGATATGTGACACACTGCCCAACAGGAGTCACAGCTACATGCACACACATCCACCAATCCTATGCATATTATTCCTGCCAATGACTCTATGGCAGAATTACTGGAATACTGACATTGTTCAGTGTATATAACAATTTGCTAAGTTCATGTGATGTTTACTTTTTCACTCTGTTTGCTATTACTTTACGTGCATTTTTCTAAACCTTAAACCTTAAGGTTTACTAAACCTTACCTTTGTGCGTGTTTGTAGGTAGCAGATCTAAAAGCTGCACGGCAGCTTGGCTCTGAGATCACAGCAAAGGGGGCTACTTTGTATGACCTGCTGGGACATGAAGAAGATCTGAGAGAAAGCAGAACAGCAGCCATTGCACGACCCTTGGAGATAGTAGAGACAGAGCGAGCTCTCAGAGCGGCTGTTAAAGACATGCTGGTAACACTCTCCATCAAATATGTACTCCTGAACAATAAACATCAATTATGAAAGCATTTTTTATACTCATGAAACACATTCAATTATTAAATTATTTATGAATCAGTCCAGTATAAGCAGTAAGTTTTAGCCCTTGCTAATTCAGGTCACTAGGTGGGGTTTTCTAAAGGAAGTCTATCTTTACTCTTGCAACAGTACAAATCAATGTGACAATGTGAGAATAAGATAAGCTTGTTATCTTGATATTATAAAGAGATAAAATGTAAGCTGTTTAAGAGAAATTGCTTAGAAAATTGCTTTCTTTTCTAAAATCTAATATCTGGATTAGAATGACTGCATTAACTCTTGTCATTTTGATTTTTGTTTACATATTTTACAGTGAATAAAGTCAATCTTTTTGTGCAGTACAATAGTTGAAACATGATCTGGATTTTGGGTTTTGGGAAGCAGCTGACTGTCTTTGTAAATGTGTATAGGAGAATGTTCAGAAGACTAAGGAGCAGTTGAATAACATTGCATCTGATGAGGCCAGTCTAGAGGCCAAAATTGAGAAGAAAAAACAAGAGTTGGAAAGAAGTCAGAAACGCTTACAAACACTGCAGAGTGTTCGGTAAGTTGCACATACTCGTGCGCATCCTCACACCCAAACACACATCATATTTCTCAATAATGTTGTCATGCTACCTGCAGTCCAGCGTTCATGGAGGAGTATGAGAAGATTGAGGAGGAGCTGCAGAAGCAGTACGAAACATATGTGAAGAAGTTCCGCAACCTCTGCTTTCTGGAGCAGCAACTGGAGGACTACCACAGAGTGGAGCAAGAGCGCTTTGAGGTAGCAACCCAGCTCCTGAGCTGCCTTAAGTATTTTAATTCTTCTCTGAAAAGTTTCTCATCGTTTGGCAATCAAATATTATAGAGTTGCTTTTTTGATGTGCAGGAAACTGAAAATTCTATAAGAATGATGCAAAACAAGCTACGAGAGGAGGACAGGAGACTCATGAGAAATGGAGGTATAAAAAAAGCGTGGGGATGTTCAGCTTTTCCAAATTTTTTAAATAAATGAGCATTTTTTCATTTTTGTTTGTTTGACCATTTTTCTTTTGCATGCATTTTTGGCATTACTGAAAATCACAAAACAAAATAGTGTGTTCCCAGACGTTTCATGAGCAGTCTATATGTAATACTAAAAACTTGCAGTCAGTTAACCAATTCTTTCTTGATTTTTCCCTAAAGTCAGAGAGGAAGATTCTGATATGGATATCCCAGAAGATGAAGGATCAGACAGTGATATAGAGGAAGGGCGACCACCAAAACCATTCCTGACCCGCCATACAGAGATAATGGGTACCTAGCCATCATACTGAGCTCTGTTTTCTTTTGCTCTGCTACAAATTAATACTCATTACTGTAAGTTTAATACTCTTCACATATTAATAGTGTAAGAAATTAGCTTGTTGAAAGCAGAACTCCAATTTATTGCTTCCCATTGATGCTAAAAGTAATTAAAGACATGCTGCTATGCACCTTAGACATGATAGGATAGTTAGAAGTTAAGTAAACAAAATGTGTAAAATGGTTCCATTTGGTTTAGTTTTTTAAATATTCCTGCCATAAGGAGCGTCATGCTTTCGGGTTTCTTTCACAGTAAAACTAATTCTAATCTTGGACTACATTTTTCTTTTTATAGGGGAATCTCCATTCAGAATGTTGTGTGGTCTAGAACGAAGCTTATTTTAAGTCTTGGTTTAGTGGCCAGAGGTTATGGTCTAGACTCTACAAATGGAAGGTTATTAGTTAAAATCCTGGACCACAAGGTTACTCTGAGCAAGTTCCCATAACTCAACACTGTTCCCGGGGTGCTGGATATATAGCTGCCCCTTCTGCACTGTGTATGAGTTAAATGCAGAGAAAGCACTGTAGTGCATATGTTGTTGTGCTGTGGTCTGTTCAATGTATATACAGTAGTACCTTGGCTTACGAGTGTCCCATCTAACGAGTTTTTCAAGATACAAACTGTCTCTCAGACGTTTTTTTGCTTTGAGTTGAGAGCTAAAATTCGGGTTACGAGCCAGCTTCAGATACCCACCGCTAGGTGGCGCAGTGAACAACATCCGCCCCACATCCCGCGTCTCTCTCGTTTACTTTAAGCGGTTCGCTCACAGTGGAAGCGTCAGTGTCGTGCTCTCATTTGTGCATACAGTTATTTTGCAAATCTTTGCAAATCAAAGCGGATGATGTACATTGAATTAAAGAAAGAAATGATTGAAAAACATGACCAATGTGTGAGTGTAGTCGACTTGGTGAAGCAATACGTGCGTAGCACTTCTACAATCTGCACCTGAAACAGACCACATTGAACAGGTTTTTTTGAAAACCTCACCTATGAAAGTGAGGAAAGCGTAATGAAACGGGCAGAAATCTGCGAATAAGAGGTTATTCAGCTTTCTCCTCCACCTTTGTCAGCATCTTCAAGTCGTCAGATCTCCAAAGCAAATGCTGTACATTATACTTAATAAAACCAGTTTATTGCAGTACAATCTATGGAAGTGTGTTTTTATACAATATTCATTATATATAAGCACGTTTTTCTTATTTAAAAACGTAACAAAAAAATGCGGTATTTTTTTGGGGGTCTGGAACGGATTAATGGCATTTCAGTTCATTTCAATGGAGAAAATTAATTTGACATACGTGTAATTTGAGCTTCGTCATGGAAAGAATTAAACTCGTAAGTCAAGCCACCACTGTATTCAATGTTTCATCAAAGTAACAAGTTATCTGAATGCTAATAGGTTGTTTTAAGCAAAAATCTTCTGATTCTAGGCATACGCCACCAATTTTTAGCATATTCAAAATCCGAGGTTCGTTTGACATGCTCAAGTTTGCCCTGCAAATGTACTACATAACTATATATCATGTTATATTTAGTCTTCAGTTTAATACAGAGCTATACTTAGCTTGTTGCTTGTTTCCTCTCAGGTCGAGCAGGCGGACGACTTATTGGCAACATGCAAGGTGGAGACAGTGATGAGGTACGTGATGTCAAACTCACAAGCATACAAACAAGCCAAGTGTTAAACCATGATGATGGCTACTTTTTTTTTGTGTGTATGTTTGAGGTTTGCTATAAAAACTTCTTACTCTATTTTAAAAATACAGATTCTGCTTGATGGTTCTGTGGTTGCACATTCTTTCCCTCTAATGTCAAACCCTTGCTCTTTTCTCCTCCACACTGGTTCTTTCACTCTTACTTGTTCAAGAAGCCCAAAATAAAGGATAAGCTCTGTCCTCCTGGCTCTGTCCGGAGGCGGAAGAAAGGAAAGGTGTGTGTGTGTGTGTTTGTAAGACTGTGTATCAATGTGGTAGTAGCTTCAATAGCTGTATATTAGAGATCTAGTCCACAAAGAGCCGCAGTTATGTAGAAAATGTAAAATTTAAAAACACACTCAAGTAGTAATAGAGATTAAAAGTATGTACAGTGTCATATCCAAAAACACTTCCAACAATGACATCTAGTATTGATTAGAGGAATGAATGAAACTTGTCTTTTATTCTTATCAGTTTATGATACGTTTAGCTTCAGTTATAGACCTTTGACTATTCTGATATAGAGTAGCTCGAAAAGGGAAAGGCAAACACGTTTGATATTATTTAATGCTCTGTGGTTTAAGGAAAGCTTGTAATAATTTAGCTTATACAGTGGTTATTTGACGGGTATTGGATTCTGTAATTTGTTAGCTACTTTAATCTTGTTGCCCTAGTATGATGCCAAGCATGTTTTGGCTGATTTACTCTACTTTGGGGTAATGTATACAGAAGAAGGGGCAAGCGATTTTGGCAAGGAGAACAAGGAGATAAAGTGCAGGGTGAAGAAAGCAGTGGTGAAGGCTAAAGATAAGGTGTATGGTGAATTGTATAGGAGGCTGGACAGTAAAGAGGGAGAAAAGGACCTATACCGATTGGCTAGACAGAGAGACAGATCTGGGAAAGATGTGCAGTAGGTCAGGGTGATTAAAGATAGAAATGGAAACATACAAGTAGTGAACAGAGCCTGTTGAGCAGATGGAAGGAGTATTTTGAGGGGCTGATGAATGAAGAGAACGAGAGAGAAGATTAGATGATATGAGGATACTAAACCAGGAAATGCAGAAAATAAGCAAGAAGGAAGTACGGATGAAAAATGGAAAAGCTGTTGGTCTGGATGAAATACCGGTGGAAGCGTGGAGGTGTTTAGGAGATCTGGCAGTTGAGTTTGTGTTTAACACAATCTTGGAGAGTGAGAGGATGCCTGAGTTGATCAGCCACAGCATGAAGTTATGGGAAAGAGTCGTGGAAGCTAGGTTAAGAAAAGAGGTAATGAATAGTGAACAGCAGTATGCCAAGAAACAGCGCTACAGATACAATGTTTGCTCTGAGGGTGTTGATGGAGAAGTACAGAGAAGGTCAGAGTTGTATTGTGCCTTTGTGGACTTTGTAGAAAGCATATGAGAGGGTGCCTAGAGAGGAGCTGTAGTTCTCTGCTCATCTGTAGAGAAGTATGTGGG
This sequence comes from Hepsetus odoe, assembly GCA_017165825.1. NCBI lineage: Eukaryota > Metazoa > Chordata > Actinopteri > Characiformes > Hepsetidae > Hepsetus > Hepsetus odoe. Next base: position 12,129,554 of record CM029379.1, on the reverse strand, counting down.
AGTAGTTCAGGATATGTATGAGGGCAGTGTGACAGTGGTGAGAGTGAGAGAGAGAGTGACTATTCTTGTCAGTGCGAGGTCACAACACAGCACACAGTGAACCACAACGAAATTGGACCTCTGCATTTAACCCATGCAAACACCATGGGCAGCTAATTTTAAGTGTGTAGAAAATCAGTTCATTAGTTGAACGTCCTCAATTCCTCTTTCCTCTTATAGTCAAAAGACCACAAATAGTTGCAGGATTGTGTATATATGTGTATATCCTATTTGCATTTTTGTCGCATGTTGCTGCTTGCAGTCGGAGGACAGTGAGATAGATGTTGATGATGACGACGAGAATGACGAAGAAGAAGACGAGGCAAACGAAGACCTTGACGAAGATAACGACAGTCTAGAAGGCTCTGCTGCTAACCCCAGCCATCCAGGCAGATCACTGCACCCCCAGATACTGGAGGAAAGTGACAATGACTTCTAACGTACAGTTTTATATACCGTTGTACTTACAGACTCACTAACATTGCAGTACATTGCAGTTAAGCACTTCATCCTTTTAAGTCAGAGGTACCCACTCTTACACGGAGGGTACAGTGCAGCTGCAGATATTTCTGTCAGCAAAGCAGGAACACACTTTTTTTGTGAGACTAAGACTAGCTGATGAAAAATGTAGAGCCAGGTCTTCACTTGCCTAACTGATGTGAAAACCTGCAGTTACACTGGTCCTTTGGACACAGATTGTTAAAGTGAATGTTACTAATTATTATTATAAATAAACGTAATAACACCTCCAATAAAATAATGAGTTTCGGTCACTTTATTATGAAATATTTGAACAACAGAAGAATGTTTATATAAAAACTGAAATTTTAATATTAAATAGGGTGCATAGAATTATACAGGGAGAAACATAACTGACATTTGTTGATGAAATTAATAAATAATAATAAATGGATAAGTGTGCCTGTGTTAGATGTCCACCACACACTCCAAAGCCTCTGCTCTAATGGCGTCTGACACAACCTTGGCCCCGGATTTGCCAATTCCATTACCCTGGAGACTAAGAAATGAGAAACAAAAACACAAACATAACGTATAAATCACATTTCATGCATAGTATCAATTTTTCAGCCAACTTTAAACACGTTGAATATTCTTCAGCTATTAATCTTTATGAAGCTGCTTACTTGATGTATGTGAGCTGGTGGTTTCCTCTCAAAGCAGTGGCAATGAAAATGGCTCCATCCATTCCTAATGAGTTCTCCTGAAGGCTACATGGAAATATGGACATATTAATTTCTTATTCTTTGAAATGTGTGCAATATGAATATGTGCTAAAGAATCAATGCAATACTCACTTTAAACTTCTTAAACTCCTATTGGTTTTAAGGGCACTGGAAAGAGCCTTGGCCCCTCCCATTCCAATGGAGTTTCCACGAAGACTGGACAAAGATGAGAGCATGATATATATCATTTATATGGTTCTTCTTCAGAAACACAAATCCACAAATAGATTTTGGCTGATATTACACTCACAGGTTTTATTGTACAGTAGAGCCCTAGTAGCTCAACCGTGTACAGTTAAGAGACTGTATCGGTTTCACTGTAGCCCCTCTGTTCATGCCCAATCTGGGTTTACTGTCTTCCCACGGTGATTAGTTTCAATAAGCACCTGGTGCGCTTATACTAGCTTTTCCTACACATCCTTGCTACTGCTATGTCTGTGTCGCTTAAGACCCTTAACCCTGAGCCCATATAAACAGAAGAAGCTCATAAAGTATACCGTGAGTGGAACTATAAGGTTCCTAAAAATGTGATCTTGAGCAGAGAAAGGAAGAAAAGAGGGGAAAGAGAAGAAAGGAAAACGAGGGAGGTGGACTCACTCCAGTGTGTGTAGAGTTTGGTTGACCATTAATGCTTCAGCTAATGCCACAGCACCGGTTTTACCTGCTGAAACACCCTGAAGACTGCATGCATACACACACACACACACACACACAAATACATTTTCAATTACCCTACGGTACCAAGTCAGACTTTTATATGGGAAATTTTATATGGGGTGGTGGTGGTCTAGTGGTAGGGTGTTTGCCTATGGACCTATGGCTCAAGAGGTCCCAGGTTCAAAGCCCACCTCACATATAAAATTTTCAGACAAATCATCAGACTGGAAGACTAACGGATGTAAAAAAGGCAAACCACAGGAAGTTCAAATGAATGCCTCTGTCAGTAATCTGACCTATTTACTGTCATTGCTTCTTTCCAGCAGACCAGAGTTTGCATTCATGTCTGTGTGCATGCCTGCATATGTGTGTGTGTGTGTGTTTCACTTACTAGAGCACTGTGAGAGATGAGTTAGCCTTTAGAGCAGCAGCCAGTGAAACAACACCTTCATCGCCAAGAGTATTTTCTTGCAAACTGCACACAGATTGAATACAGATTAATAAAAGTTGAAAGTGAAAAGTGACTATTCTTGTCATTGTGAGGACACACAACACAGTGAACCACAACAAAATTGGACTTCTGCATTTAACCCATGCAAACACTGCAGCAGGGGGCAGTTATGAAAGCGCCCGGGTAACAGTGACAGGGACGGTACCTTGCTCAAGGGTACCTCAGGGCAACCTACTGGTAAGGGGTTTGAACCCACAATCTTCTGATCCTGTGGCCAACTCCCTAACCACCAGGCCTCCGCTGCCCAGTTACAAGAGCCATTAACAAGTTACAAGAGCCATTAATAGTACCTTGCATTTCTGACATACTTGGGTTTTGGTTATTAGTTATTTTAAGTTGACGAAGTTGAATGCACTAAAGAACAAGTGATGTAACTCACTCCAGGAGCTGAATACTAGAGTTGCTGTGGAGAGAATGAGCTAGAGCTTTAGCAGCCCCACCCTTCATGAAGTTCCACTGTAGGCTGAAACACACAACACAGAGATGGAGAAACTTACTGGTAGTGCATCAAAAGAGAGAAACGTGATACAGATACAATACAGAGGTGAAGGAGGTTTTATTAATTGCTGTATAGAATAACCAGCACAGCTGTGGGACCCATTCATACACATCAGCCACTGATATACAGTAAAGAGTGGCCTGAACAGACATGAGAAAATGTGAAGAAAAATGTGTGACTCACTGTAAGGATCTCAGAGCTCTGTTAGCTTTCACTGCCCCAGCAATAGCAGTCACCCCTTCGTCATGGAGAAGATTAGCGGTTAGACTGACAAACACATACATACACACAGAGGGCTTCAGATATATGTAGACAGATACATCACACATAGCTGACAGAGCATCTGTAGCACTGGCCACAAAATCACCCCCTCAGTGCAATCATGAACTTCAGCTGAACTCTGGGGAAAAGAAACAGTAACTTTTTACAATGATGAAATGCATGGGCTTTAGTGAGAGAAAAGAGATATAGAGAGAAGGAAAGAGAAAAAGATAACGAGAGAGAGAGAAAGAGAGAGCTGACAATATACAGCATACTAAAAACCAAGTCCAATTTCAGGTCTTATGTTAAACTGTCAGTTAAGATTAAACTGAAGCTTTTAAAAGAGCCTCCCCATATGAATAGACAGATGGAGAGACAGAGAGTGAGATCGAGAGAGAAATACAGTGAAAAACGGATAGAACCCAAATAGCCAGAGAGAGTGATAAGAGAGACAGACAGAGAGAACAGAAAAGATAGAGAAACACTGATAAACACACATGTAAGAGACGGAGGGAGAGAGAAAATACTCACTCGAGTTCTCTGAGTGTGTTGTTCTCTTGTAAAGCTCGGGCAATAGCCTTGGCACCTTCTATTCCTATTGAGTTCTCCCTGAGGCTGCACATAAGCACATTTTTTCTTTTAAAAATCTGAAAATTTGTTCTTCCTAGGGTTGAACAGAGTACACACACACACACACACATACACACACAAACACACTTACTTCAGACTAGTCAGGCCTTTGTTGGAGCGCAGGGCCTGTGTAAGAGCCTTCATCCCCTTATCACTGACGGAGTTGCTCTGCAGACTATTGAAGACAAATGCAAAGAGGTTACTGCCATCTGTTCTCCAAACATACATTTCTGTGTGTGTAAGTGTGTGAGTGTGTGCGAGTGAGCGTGTTACCTGAGAGTGTGTAGGGTGTGGTTGAGCACAAGAGCTTGTGCCAAAGCTACTGTTCCCAGGTCACCCAGATGATTACTAGATACACTGAAAATAACATTGTTCCAGAGAGACAGACGTGAGACACACTCATTTAGCTACTATTATTTTACTAATGTTTAATTACATTGAAGAACCTCATGGAAAAGCATTCTTATGAAATTGAAAGTAACTGTTCTAAAATCCGTTAGACTGAGCCTAATCTTTTCTATAATGATTACCTTTTACCGCTGCAAATTAGTCCAACAATTGGCATTAAATTAAATCAAAGACTCAATAAATAAACAGTAATTACAACAGCTGTCTAAGAATAAAATCTAGGAATGAATCTGCTGCCTGGCAACCAGAGTCTCCTGTTAATAAACTATGCTATCCGGAGGAAGAATTGTTTGATTACTTTCCATTTAAAATTCAGTTATTTACTGAGCAAATGCATTTGTCATTGTTTATTACAGCACTAGGTCACAAGGGGCTGTGCACTAGAGTGAGATTTACAGTGAATAAAATGTGGTTTTAGGTTCTCCAAGTCATGCAAATGCAGTCTCTAGGGTCCATCTGCCCACATCTGATGGGAAGACAAAGGCAGAAGTTTTATGGATGCTAAATTTAGTCTAGATTTATTTATTTATTTTTTTTTATTATTCTATGATACTAATGACATTCAGCATCTTGCAGGTCCTATCTACCTATGGACCCAGGGTAGTTCCAATACTCCCCACACATTGATTTTTCTATAAACAGCCCTTCATTAGAGTGAGATCAGCATAACACAGCCCCTCAACTGGCTTAGTATGTTTATTTGGATTTGTATAATATAATTGGAGAGTTTTAACTTCTAGCAAGGAAGTAAATTATGTTTGAAAATATCACAGGTCTTAGGTAAAGTGGTTTATACTAGTGGGATCCAGATCCCCCTCATACAACCACACGCACTCCTGCAAGCATGCAGGTCTGCAAACATGCACCCGCATACACTCTCAAGTACACTTCCTACTTGAGATCTTGTAGAATCTGGTTCTTCTTCAGGGCTTCTGCAAGTTTCTTCACTCCATCTGGGCCAATACTGTTCTTTTGAACACTGTAGTAAACACACACACACACACACACACACACGACACATGAAAACTACAATCAAATATGAAATCAATCCAAAGTGTCATTTTCCAAATGTGTCATTAAAATAGATTTTAAGCTGGCACACTGGAGTCACACACTTTTTACAGTTTTACAGTTTAGTATTGTGTTCCGCAAGCTGCAGGATGTCTTTGATAATTTGTATGTAAATAAATATTTAATACAAATTTTTATGAACTAAACAGGTGAAAGCTAACATCACATTGTCAGCTACCAGCAGCACACAGTGAGGGAACAGATCAGTTTGGACAGTTTTTTTTAGCCTTAAACATTTTGGATGTTTAAAAAATTGTCAAAAGGTGATTTGAACTGTGGTCTAATAAAGGCTATTATTGTCAAGGTATGATAATGGCTGATATCTTGACAGATATTATTAGACACTTTGGATTATAATAAGGCAGCTTGGGTCTTGTTAAATAAAGGTTGTTAGACTTGTGTCCACTTTGGCTCTCAAAATCAACTCAAGTGTCTCAAGTTGCTCAAACTATGACACAAAAAAGTCAGCCTGAGTAAAGCAAACACACAGACTTACTTTAGCGAGGTGAGTTTCCGGTTGGATTGCAGCACCTCGGCCAGAGCTCGAGTTCCCTCATCCTCTATATTGTTACTCTGAAGACTACACATATACAGGCACAAATTAATATGGTTATTAAAAAAATGACAGCTTTCATGACTTTAGCCTATATACTCTGCTCTATGTATATGGCACATAGGGTTTTTTGAATATTTTCTTAGGTCAGACAATATCTTCCTAACTATTTATACAATTTGTTGATCAGCCACAACATTAAAACCACCAGCCTTATTTTCATTTGCCAGCTAAACATCTCTGACCCATCAAGGCATGGACTCCACAATACCTCTGAAAGTGGGCTGTGGTGTCTGGAGGCTAAGGTAGGTCTGGAAGGCAAGTAAACCTGTTGAAGCCTTTCTCATGTCTATCCACTATTCTGTCTATTTGTGCAGCCACATACATAGTCAGTTGTGATGCACTGTGTGCTCTGACACCTTTCTATCACTGGCAGGATTAACCTTTTCAGTAGTTTGTACTACAGTTGCTCTTTTTCTGCCTGGACAAGAGTGTAAACACAAATAAATTGTGATCTTGGGCTCAATGACCTTGCCACTGGTTCATCTGATCATCAAACTTGGATTATTTTTGGTAGATACTGACCAACACCCTAAAAGACATGTTGTTCTGATCCAACTCAATTTTCCTGTTTCCAACACAAAAAGAATTTAAACTGACTGATCAGTTATTGCCTATTATATCCCACCCACCTGACAATTATAAAGAGATTCTCAGAATTATTTACTTCATCTGTTTTAATGATGTAGCTGATTGATTGATCTACCTTTCTACTTATTTTCTCAAAATATGCACAAAAAGAACATGCTATAGGACATAATCCCGCACAGGAACACACATATGATACACAACTGAAACTCACTTGATTGACACGATGACCTGGTTCATTTTCAGGGCCTCTGCCAATACCTTTGCTCCTTTGGTACCTATGCTGTTGCCATGAAGACTAAAAAAAAAGTTTCACATTTAAATGCCTTAAATTTAGACATAAATGAAATTTTTTCACTCGTTGTGTAAAGAGACAACCCACACCCACACACTGTACCCTGAAAAGACTTACTCCAGAATGGTGAGTGTGCGATTGACCAAAAGAGCCCGACACAATGGTTTGATTCCCTTACTGCTAATACCGCTGTCTGCCAAACTACACACAGGGAGAGACGGAGAGTTACAGAGACAGTTAGGAGGATGGAGAGAGAAAAGCATGAGAATAAGAATGGTCATCATTAGTCAGAAAATAGCACCAAACTCCAATGCTTGAACAATGCTTCTTATAGAAACAGGATTAGTGTGTTCAAAAATATAGACATTAATATTTTTTCACGCACAAAAATATGCAATTGAATAAACCAGTTTGAAGTGTATATTTGTACCTTAGTGATTGAATATGACAGTCTTTGGCACTGAGTAAACTCCCCAGGAGTTCCATTGCTTCATCCTTAAATTCATTGTTTTCCATACTGAGAAACATGCAATTTATTTAAGAGTTAGTAATAAATATAATATAGTACAATATAATAAGAAACATAATATCACAACACAATATATAATATTTAACATACAACATATGATTCTTTGATTCAGGTTACTGTGAATGAAGTGAATCCTTTTACAAACTCTACACTGTAATGAAAGCCACTTATAATAAACTCAGCATTTGAATCGTGAGCCTTTGAGGATTTGCAAGCCTTTGCAAGTGTGAAAACATCAATAGCAGGCCTTTACACATTGAGTTCTTTTGGGGGTCGCTCACCAAGTGTTGGCATTTCGTGAAACCACTACTCAGTGTGTATGTATGTGAGTTCATGTGGTTGGTGTGTTACCGTAATTTGCTACAGTACAGGAGCTGTGGGAGGAGTCTCTTGAGAGAGCCAGATTCCAAGCAGTTTGATAGATGGGTCTCCTCTGCGCAAGCATCTGACACCTGCAGCAGGTATGCAAGTACTGCACACACACCACCCTTCAGCTTTCCCCGCAATCTACAGCCACTCAAATCCTCCTCCACCGACCGTAGCCACTCCCCCTGCTGGAGCTCCGCCAGGCAGGCCACTGTAGCAACACTGCGCATGCTGACTGCCTCACCCCCTGAACCCATTACAGCGTTCTGAAGTAGGGTTGTTGCTATGGTGCGGTGGGTCAGCTGCTCCTCACGACCCACACCCAAAGCCCCACCCAGCAAAGCTCCCATTGCAGAAGACAGGAGTCCAGACAGAAATCGCATGAAGAAGTCCAGGTACCCATTGGTAGCGGCACTGCTTTTCTGTAGAGCAGCGCGGTAGTGGCTCTGAAAGCCAATACGAGGCCATGAGACACCACTTTCGGAGAACAGATCAAACATGCCCCTCCGAGAAGATGTGTAGTAGAACAGTGCACCAAGAAACTCCTGCACGGAGGTATGTATGAACTGCCACGATGCACATTCTGAACACCAGCTTTGTTCACGCTGGAGGACCCGGTGTCCCAGTGTTCCTGGCACTGGTGGCACATCAACGCCATATGTTCGTAACTCAGCTTCACTATATGTGTGACGGCAACGCAACAGGCTGTAGAAGGCAAGGCGACTCAGAGTGGCCAGTGGCTTCCGGATGTTTGCATTAGAAGAATCTGTGGAAGAAAGATGTGGCCAACAGTGGTGAGCATATACCTCCGTCAGGGTCCGTGGAAGAGGCATGTCCTCTGACCCTGACACTATGAGGCGGGACAGTGTTGTTGAGACAATGTGGCAAATGCTAGGCACGGAGCACAGTATGAGCAAAGGTTTATGAGAGTTCAAGTGATCCCACACCTGGTGAGAAGTGCTCTCTGATGAATGGATGCGTGGAGCTGATGGAGTGGATGGTAGGGAGGGAGATTGAAATTTTTCCTGTGAGCATTTGAGGGAGTTTGTGAGGTAATCCTGGATATTCATGGGGGCAAATGGTGGGACTTCTGTCACACGATCGACCAGTCCTGCAGGTACTTTGGAGCCCATGCCAGGCCTTGACAAGAGCCAGAGAGTCACCCCTGGCAACAAGTTGCCCCTGATGATATTTGTAATGAGGTCAGACACCAAGAGCTCCCGACGCGGATCAGAGGTGGCTGGTGCCTCAGAGAAATCCAGAGGGGAGCGTAATTCTTCTAATCCATCAAAGATCAATAGCACTTTGCAGGCACTGCCATTCAAAACGACATCCAAATTATCATATGGGGCAATTAACCGAAGCATTCTTTCAATTGACAATCGATCATAATTGCTCAATTCCCAGCATGCAATTGGAATTGCCAAGCTTAAATCAGGGTATATTTTCCCTAACCTCCACAGGTGCACAAAGTGGCGCACCAAACGGCTCTTACCACTGCCAGCAACACCTACTGTCAGTGTCACACGAGGGGCAGTGCTGACCCTCGTCAGGGGAGCGAGCAGCCTGTCAAGTCCCAGTGGACGTCCATGCAAAGGTCCCATCCCTCTGTTTACCGACACTTGAATGAGGTCATGTTCTCTCTGCTGCAGGTCAGACACACCCTCAACCAGCAAAAGAGAGGAGCCTGGGTTGTCATTAGCTTGGTGGGGGAAACTTTCATAGTCCTCTCTGAGCCGCTGGAGAAGGGCATCTTTATGTTGCAGAACAACAGAATCTAAGAATACAGTGGAAAAGAAGAAGAGAAAAATGAAAAAATGATATGGAAACAAATACATAGCTGTACTGCTCAAGAGCTGCAGTAAACAAGCACTAGAATCCTACACCCCATCAACTAGAACTATGCGGACTGCATCCCTAAATCGTTACATGGATATAAGCTAAATAAATATATAATAATATAATAAAGGTCAAAATGATTCAGTCACGTCATTTTAAGACCCTGTGATGTACGGTTGTGTATGGAATAAAAGTACAGCTGCTGCACTTTAAAGGATGAGTTTTTTTAATTACACATCACCTGCAAATACAATTGGGGTAAAGGGAAAACTGCAAATTCATTTTTCCCCTTCATTTTAAGATTGGTTTCTCATCCCAACCCTTGGTCAAACTGAAATTAATTCTGAACAAAATCATTCACTCACCATGCAGATTTATGAGATTGTACTCCTCAGGGTGTGAATTCTGCAGGTAAGCCTGGAGGATGGAACCCTGTGGGTCTTGGATTTGCAGGAGCTCCACCAATGCGTGCACTTTATCCTCCAGAGATCCCGTACCCTGGATGATACCTATACTTTCTGCACTCAGCTGTTCTGACTTCTTCATGTGGTTGACCACATCTACCAATAATGAGGCCGAGACAAAACGCTGCAATGTTTTCTGATGCCTGTGCAGCCACCCTGCATCTGATAAAGACACACACACGCACACACACACAAAGATTATTTAACAGACGGTGTTAATAGCAGAACAAGGAGAATTGGCAGTGTGTCTGTGTTTGTGTGTGTATGTGTGTGTGTGTGTGTGTGTGTGTGTGTGTGTGTGTGTGTGTGTGTGTGTGTGTGTGTGTGTGTGAATATTTACCCTCCATCTTCTTGCGGGTTTCTGATTTTGGAGAGGTGGATTTAAGATCCATATAGCAGTCCTCCTGCCAGGGAATTTGGGAGTTCCTCTCCATCCCAGAGTGTGTACTATGTGTACTGTGTCTGTAAGTGGATGTTTCAAAGCGTGTTCACAAAGATGTAGTCTTTATGATCCATCTCTCTGTTTGAAAGACAGAAATTGGTTTGATTTTTTCAGCATTACTTAGTAAACACGTTATTGATGATGTCAGCTCATGCACCTTCTAGAATGAACACAGTTAGCAGGAGAAAAATCTTCTGAATAGATCATTCCAACTAGGGACCCTCTCCTGTTTACCCCCAGCGCAGCAATACAGTTCATTAGCTATAGACCTGTTTCATGGAAAAGCATCATTTCAAAATAGTTCCAAAGACATGGAGCAAATTCTTTACAAAGGCAGCAGATACAAATGTTGAGACTTATGGGCACCTGACACAATTCTACACATATGTCCAAGACAAATGATATGCTTTGTTAATGTTACTTTTTTTCATGAAATCTCTAGTATAATGCATTTCATGACTTATTCTTCCTTTTTTGCTGTTTTGGGTTTTTTTTTTCTTTAATTTTGCTTATTTCTTTATTTCTTTTTTAAAATGTATTTAAATATAAGCAGATTTTCCTTCCTCTATCAATATTTTAACATATATATATATTTTGGAAACTGTAGACATCAGACTCAAGTAGTGACCCCTTAAACACAGCATCCTTTCACAATATCCAACAGCCCTCCTTCAAACGCAGAGTCCTTCAGGTTTCTCAGAACTACCATTTCTTAAGAATTTAAATGGAAGACCAACATCAGCTTCATCCTCAAAGAGGCCAAACGGCAAATGTACTTTCTGCAGCAAATGAGGAACTTTGGTTTGCTACAGGAGCTGTTGCTTAAGTTTCACACTACAGTCATCAAAACCATCCTTTTCGATTCAGCCATCACAGCAAGGACCAGTACAGCAACAATCCAGGACAGGAACAGACTGCAGCAAACATTAACAACAGCAGGAAAATTGAAAATCAAACATTGGTGCTCCTCTGCCCACTCTCCAGAAAATTAACTGTTTAATAATCATGAAATAGGCAGTGAAAATCACTACCATTACTCCACTATGGACTTAACATTTTTCAACTCCCCTCCAGGAGACTCCAATTGATCATGCATGCAGTCTCTTCCTTCCATCACTCTCATAGTTGTCCACTGCATTCATCAGACAAAACATAACTGCTCTTGCTTGTGCAATTACTCAAACACCATGATTTCATTTCCATACATGATGCCCATTACTGTTTTTACTGTCAATTGCATTTTCAAACATGTGTGATATGTAATATCGTTGTCTATCATACTCACTGATGTAGATACATTGTCTGTATTGTTGCTTTCTTAGATATGTTGTATTTTTCATACTACTGTGCGTGAATATTGCTGGTATATTCTGAATTTTCTTGCACTTTCATTAGATGTAAAATTTTAAATGTTGCAGTGCACATCCTGATACGATAAAACAATGGTTAATTTAATACAAACTCTTAAAGGCAGCAAATGTCAGAAGCCTTATCTGTCACTCTGCTTAAGAAAACAAAAACCTAACAAAAAAATCTTAAATCTTCCAATCTTCACTTTTTCAGCCTGAAACTTTCAGACGGTGATTAGAGCTGAATCTATGACCAACAAAACCGTCGCATGTGTTAAAGCTCTCTGACTGTGTCATTTGGTAATTTCTGCCCTGAAAGCTCTCCAACCACACACACACACACACACATACACAGAGAGAAAGAGAGAGAGAGAGAGAGAGAGAGAGAGAGAGAGAGAGAGAGAGAGAGAGTAGAGGAGGGAGGAAATTAAAATGATGTAGGAGATACACAGAAGAGACCTTGAAAACCTCACAACCCACATGCATCAACAAACACTCAACTACCATGGAAACGTCACGCAATATTTGAAAAACGCGCACACAGCCATGTTGAAGAAAGTCATTAGGGTTTTTTTTTTATGAAAAAACACTCATCTTGATTTCCCCATATCCATTCATTTATTAATGTTGACATTGTTATCCTCACGCCCTCAATAACTTTCCAGAGACCTTTGTGTAATATGCTTGAGAGCTCAACAGACTCTTACTAATTTCTTGGTCAGAAACCTCCACCTTGCAGCTTCTACCTTACAGGTTCAAAATTAGGCCTGTTTGAGCAGGTCTGAACTGAATTGGACAGATTTCTTGACATATGACTCATCAGGTAGTTTTATTATTCTAGACGACAGTTAGTGCTGTTCCACATATTAAAACGTAAACATACAGCCGTGGCCAAAGGTTCTGAGAATGGCACAAGTTCTGGTTTTCACAAAGTTTGCTGCTTCAGTGTTTTTAGATATTTTTTGTCAGAGGTTTCTATGGTAACTGAAGTATAATCACAAGCATTTCAAAAGTTTCAAAGGCTTTCATTGACAACTATATTACGTTTATGCAAAGAGTCAATATTTGCAGTGTTGGCCCTTCTGTTTCAAGCCCTCTGCAATTCATCCTGGCATGCTATGAATCAACTTCTGGGCCAAATCCTCACAAATGGCAGTTCATTCTTACATGACCAATGCTTGGGGTTTGTCAGAATTTGTGGGGTTTTTCTTTTTTGGGTTACCGATCTCTTGAGGATTGACCACAAGTTTTCAATGAGATTAAGGCCTGGGGAGTTTCCTGGTCATGGACTCAAAATTTTGATGCTTTGTTCCCCAAGCCACTTTGTTATCACTTTTGCCTCCTTCACCAAACTGTTCTTGGGTGTTTAGGAGAAGTTGCTCTCAGAGGATGTTGGGACGTTGGGCAAAATTGTGAGTGAGCCCACTCTCTTGGCTCAGGATGCTATACTGTTTGAATTATGTTGGCATGAGACAGATGTGATGGTAGCGCTCACCTTTTCTTCTCTGGATAGTCTTTTTCCAGTTGTCCCAAGCAATCAGAAAGGGGATTCATCAGAGAAAATGACTTTACCCCAGTCTTCAGCAGTCTAATCCCATTACCATCCATTCATCCATCCATCCATTTTCTGCCGCTTGTCCCAAACAGGGTCGCGGGGGAGTGCTGGAGTCCAACCCAGCACACACAGGGTGAAGGACGGGGGATGCCCCCTGGACAGGTCGCCAACCCATCGCAGGGAGGAGCGTGACGGGGACGGTACCTTGCTCTAGGGTACCTCAGGGCAACCTATTGGGAAGGGGTTCGAACCCCGATCCTCCAATCACGTGGCCAACGCCCTAACCAAAAGTGACTTCGTTGCTGCCCTTGAAACCAGGCCATCCTCCAAAAGTCTTGGCAAAGAGGGGCTTTGCAGATAGTTGCAATTCATCTGATCACTCTTCATAACATTCTGTTTTATATTTGCTGCATTTAGCAGACGCTCTTATCCAGAACAACTTCCATGTCCTAATTACAGGGACAGTTCCCCTGGAGCAATTTAAGGTTAAGGGCCTTGCTCAGGAACCCAATGGTGGTAGTGCTGGAGGTAGGATTTGAACATGTAACCACTTGGTCCATAGGACTGTAGGCAAGTATCCTACCATTAGACCACCACCCACCCACCCACCCAAGTTTTTTTCATTCTCAAAACCCTTGGCCACTTGTGCTGTAATTTTACAGTAACTCATTAAAGGTTTGACCTTAAAGCCTGATGCTAAACATTAACTGTAGAACCTGTAGGTCTCTTGACTATCATTATTTATTTGTTCTTGTAACTGAAAAGTAAAATACTGAAATTAAAATTTCCTCAATGTCCTGACCTAAAAAAAAAAAAAACAACAACATTAATTTAAAAATTCATGTTGTCGCAGGACCTTGAAAAGTGCAAAATCTTCTATTGTGACAAACCTTTATCTTTTTCTTTTTGTTCTTCAATAAAATGTACTGAATCATAAGATTATTTGAAAACGGTGTGCGGTTCAGACTCAGGTTTTCTTGAATTATACTACATCTTCAAGTGATGAACAGTTTAATGTTACAAATAAAAAGAAAGGGGGGCAAATACATTTTTTCCCAGCACTGTATAAATTTTTTAATATTTAGATAACTGGTCAGTTTCTGACAGCCATGTGCAGCAACTGCTGTTTCTACTGGTAGCTTTAAATCTTACTTTCATCACTACCACCATTGGGTTCCTGAGCAAAACCCTGAACCTGAATAAATGTAAATGACTTAGAAAAACAATTGCATCTGTTTGACAGTACACATATATATTACCTGTCATCCAGTCCAGCTCACAATATCTTCAAATGAGTTGAACCCAATTTTCATCATCAATTCTGCCTTCAGGAGTGTCTATTTATTGTTTAAGCACAACTTGACTATTAATGTGTGCATTTGTGAAAACAAACTCAGAACCTAAATTTGAAAATAGACAACATCCCTGTGCACAAGGACATGTTCTGCTATTGCTGTCTAGACATCCTGTCTAAAACGTATCCTTTCTACGTGATATGTATCGCTAGATTGGCTGTATTCAATTTTGGACAAGTCTAAAAACTTCGTAACAACAATATCTATTCATCCTATTAGATCCTGCCAGGACTACAGAATAGTTACATTATTCAGAGAGGTTCACTTTTATCAATGTTCTAAACTAAAACCTTTGATTACGAAGGTTCAAAAATGAGAATTACTTAACAACAGAAATGAAAGAATGTTTGACTGGAACTCGGAGCTAAGAATTCCCAACTTCCGACTGAGTGAGTGAGTGAAGTGAAATTAACAAGGCTGCTACTTTACTGGCTCAGATCTCTTAACGTGAGCAGCTTTGTTTAAACTGGAACGCAGACAAAAGTGAAATGATAAAATAAATGAAACTCATTCAGTATAAGTTAAGTATAAACTATTAAGAGTTCAGATAACCTCCGGTTATTTGAATTAAGGTCTGAATTCCAGCCCCTGCCCCCTTAAAAGTCTGAATTGAAAAGTGACAAAACAAAGCAAATAAAATCATCAAATACATAATTAGTTTGGACCTAGTTTTATATTCTGACCAATATTCAGGTGAGTCCTCATATATTTTTTTATATTATGAAATATAAGTTAAGTTACATTAATATAAGTTATATAAGTTACATTATTTTATTAAGTTGCAATCGATGTTATTGTAAAACTCTATTGCACTCGAGTTTCTATGCGTGTAAGTCACTTTGGATAAAAGCATCAGCTAAATGAATAAAGGTAAATAGCTTATAATGATTGATTAACATTGTACTTTTCACCAGATCTCCGTTCCTCCGCATGTATGCTTTCTGTGTGCCTACAAGCATGATGTGAAATTGACCTCACTGACTAACATTGCTCCAAAATTCTGTGTTTGAGCTGCTCCACCCGGAAGATTTCTCAGTGTGTTCCAAAGACGGACTTCACTGAGGCTTGGCAGAACTCAAGCCTGAATGAAGAGAGAACTTAGCCCACGCACTGCAACTCTGGGATAATTTGACTCCATATGAGAGATACTGGAGAACAGGGTGTGGGAAAACAGTGAGAAGACTAGTGTTATTTTTTTCTTTATGATTTCTTTGCAATACATTGCAATAAGCTACATAACCAATGGACACTCTTACAGAAGCAACTGTAGAATGCAGTGTAACACAATGATATAAAGTTGATATTTAAATGGTACATAATATAATATAATGGTATATAGTTTATATTAAGTTCAGATGTTTCCTTCAACTCTGTTTCTTGTTCTCTGGTTCAGAACTGTGCCCTGTTTAAAGGTCAGGGGATTCCAGCTCAGCAATCAACACTTCACCAATTAGCCTCCTACTTTAAACCATGCGTGCACAACTCCACAGCTGGAGGACTGGTTTCCAGCAGAGTTTCTCTACCCAAACAAACCTGGTTCAACCCACCTGTTAATTGTGAGATTCATTGTTTGAAGAGCGGAACTACCAAAGCATCGCTGCCTTGAAGTCTAGCGCGCACACACACACACACACACACACACACACACACACCACACTCTTTTGACACATTGAATAATCCTACCTTGTCAGATGCTTGCTGTTTAGTGCGTTAGTTCTGAAAAGGCCTTCTTTATGTACTAAAGAATCCAAGCTCAGTGCATCTGTGGATCATCATCCCAGCTCTCTTTACTCTTTGCTCTCTTTATAGGTGCTGCACATGCTCCTTTTTCTTCTCTCTTTTTTTCTTCTTCTCTTCCTGTCACACCTCCGACTCTTCCTGTGTTACAGACCACATATTTTACTTTTGTCAAAGACATCATCTATCCCTTACATGTGCGCACACAGACTCACACCCACCAGCATAGTAACTGTGCCATCATCCACGTGCATGCAGAACAAAAAACACACAACTTTTACAGCATAAGGATATGGAGTAATGCACTGTGTGTCTATAAAGTCCTTATTACATTAGTATATGTATACATACATATATTCATAATGGCACAGACACATTATATTTCTTTCAATAAAATATATCTTTCATATCATAAAACAATCCTGAGCATTTTTAGTGTGACAGGGTGCATTATCCCCCTGAAAGAGGCTGCTGCCATTAAGGAATACTGTGGCCATGAAGGAGTGTCCTTTAGCAGTACATGTGAAAGAAACATTTACATTTGTGGTATTTAGCAGACGCTCTTATCCAGAGCGACTTCCATGTCCTAATTACAGGGACAGTCTTCCTGGAGCAACTCAGGGTTAAGGGTCTTGCTCAGGGACCCAATGGTGGTAGTGCTAGAGGTGGGATTCGATCCTGGGACCTCTTGACCAATAGGTCCATAGGTAAGTCCATAGGCATCCATAGTCCACACCAAGTTTCCCAGCAGAACCTTGCCATAAAATTGCAAATGCTTTCTTGCATTCCTTCCCCAAGTAAGCAATCTACACATACCTGGCTGTCCACATGACACAACAGAAAAAGGAATTCATCACTCAAGGTCGCCTTCTTCCTTTGCATCATTGTCCAGTTCACCTAATAAGTGCAAAAGTACTATTTTATGCCTGTCAAATATTAATGACTAGCCTGATCATCTATAATCATCTGCTGTTGTTTGTTCACCACTTCAAGCCTTAGGCTAAAGAAGCAAAAAACAATCCTCTGAAATTTGAAACAAGAATGCTTGGATCTTTGGAGGGGAGGCTTATCTTCTCCACAGATTAGTATGTGACAGTCATGACAATTTTTTAGGTCTACTGTTTATATACATATATATATAGTGTTAGTGTTGCGTACACCCACACCAAGACATCAGTGAACCTAAAAGTGTCTAATTCATACTGAAACCGTCTAAAAAGCAGGAAGTCCATTCATGCAGTGCATGCTTTATGCAAGCGAATGAAACAAAGAGCAAAAGTGTTTTGTGTAGCAGGAAGGAAGTAAGGTCAGCTTAAAAGAGAGCATACAAGGACAAAAAAAAGTCAAAACAGGACCCCATTACTTTACACTTGCAGTTTATTTTCATGTAACATCTGCATTATCATCTGTGAAAGGAACATGAAATTGAACCCGTCTGACTAACATCTGTCCTTGAACAAATTTAGAGGATGAACATTCACCATCACAGTATCAGTGACCAAAATTATCCCTCGTTTCCGATTTGACTGTTCTCAAAAAAGCATTTTTTTTTTTCACCTCTGTGGCAGCTTTGCAATTCAAAGCACTTTGAGCACATCTTTATTAATATTTTCAAAAAGGGCTTTACATTTTTAGACTCTTATTTTGTGCTTTGAGACAGTGACCGCTGTCTATGCCAGAACAACCAAAGAAATTAGGATAAAAGTAAAATCAGGGGAATCATGCAAATCAAAGAGACAAAGAAAATTAAAACTTCCTTAGTTGGTCCTGGCCTCTAGTGGTGCGACTTGGTATTAACTTGGTATAAACTACAGATTGTTTCCCATTGGCACTATACTATGATAAGATAATTGTTATTAAAAACGTGTAGCACATTATTTTGATGGTTCACAAAAGATGCTCTTACATGCAGTATATAATATACACACATACACACACCCCCCAAGTTTACCTGCCTTTGACCATCTATTAAGTTAATGAGTTATATTACTCCAAACCATAACCACATCAATTAAACCCAGTACTTACTCGAACTCAGCTGAGTTTAACAGCAACTGAAGCACTACATAGAACCATCAAAATAAAGCACGAGTGTGAAAGTAGGCATATACAACACACTGCCTCCCACAAGCAAACACACACACCTTGCATAATCCTGAGCTTATCTATTCTCAGTACCCTTGGGACACATACAGCATGCACATAGTGGAAAATAAACACATCCAACCCACCATTCTTAACAAATCTTTGTACCGCATAACAGTGGGCTTCAGCTCCACAATCAAAGTCCATACATAACAATAAGGAAATAGTCGTGTACCGCTGTTCTCATTATTATTATAAAAGCAGAAACTTTTTAAAGTGGTTTTATAAAACAAGAGTACACTGATCCTGAACCATAAATGGAAGGTAATGTCCAACTCTGCAAATTTAAAACTTCACAGATCTTAAAATCTCTTAAAAGACATGTTTCAAAATGTAGACCAACTCAAACTCGTGGGAGAAATCTTAAAAGGTACAGGAAGGAGAATCTTCCTTCAATACAGGTCAGATTTGTAAACTTCACAGGTCAGTATAAAAAATTAATTCGATTTAGAAATTGATTTTTTTTAATATAACTGAAATATGAAAAATGGAAACCATGTTGGCTGGGTTGATTTTTCACATCTGTATTTACAATTTCACTTTGTTTGCATCAGGTTTAGGTTAGAGTGTATAACTTCATTTAATCATGAGTAAAAACAAATGCAGTTTCTGTAACACAAGTGTTACTATTCTCTTTTATGTCAGAGGGAGGTACTCTGCCAAAATCAGCAAATCAATTTACTGGGTTAAAAAAAAAAAAAAAAAAAAAAAAAAAAACCCCACTACACACAACTACTGTTACTGGTTTGGTAACTTTTGTCTCTGTAGTGTTCCCCTTAAAGATACTCTTTCAGTGGCTTGTTTGGGAATATAATACCACTATATTCCACTGAAGTTAAACATTTTGTGAACTGGCTCTCCACATCCTGCCTTTTGTAGGAAAAAAAAAACCAACAACAACAAAAAAAAAAAACCCTTCAGTCTAGTACCAAAAAATTTGCAAGTAAAACACACAGAACATTTAGTGCACCTTTACAGCCACATTTGGACAACTCTAAAGCTTTAGGAGAATTCTGAATAAAATTTAGACATTGTGATAAAAAAATAGATTTTCCCTTAAAATGTTCACACATACAAACATCCACTAGAGTTCTGTGGGTGACTCATGCTCATTCAGCTCCATTGAATAGTAGTCTTGAGGATGCCTGTGGGAAGACAAAACAGCATAAATTAATGAACAGATATGCTCAACCAGCAAGAATTTAGCCACATGCATCATTTATTTTCTAGTACAGTGGCACTTCGCATCTCGAACTGCTCCTCAGTCGAACGTTTCAACACCCAAACAGTTTTGTACGCGAAAAGTTTGCTCCACATAGTACAATTTTTTCGAATCTCGACCCGACACCCCAAACTGAAAAACCTGGGAAATCCTGGGAAAATGAATTTATATGTATAATTTTTGGGACTGGAACAAATTATTTGCATTTCCATTATTTATGGGGAAAATTAGTTCAATTCTTGAACAAATTGCTGTTCGAACACAAATTTGGAATGGATTGTGTTCGAGATTGGAGGTACCGCTGTACTTGGTAACCCTTTATCTGAATGACAAGGCCAGTCTTGTCATCTAAGGATTACAGTTTCCTGAGATACATCCTATCTAATCTAATCCACTCTCTCAATAACTGGAGCAGATTTTGATCATAGTTCAACACTTCTGCTGTTCCACGCTAAGAACTGGGATTGAGGAGCCTCTTGTAATTTTGCGAGGTAAGTGTCCAGTATTCATTCATGTCTTTTAAACCACTCAGCCAAATACACTGTTCTGCTGTCATCCTGGAACGTGGGAGTGTCAATGATGTGTTCTGCGTGGACATTTTTAAGAAGAGTGGGCTAAAATGGACAGGAACTTTCAAGGTCAGGTGCATTTCTCACCTGACAGAATCAATGTTTTTATTAAAGCAAGGTGATGCATAACCAAATTCTAGGAAAGTAGCTTAGCAACAAATGTTTCACTTACCTTTTTTTGTACAAGTAATAGGTAATGGCTACCCCCAATGCAAACAGAAACACCACTGCCAACACAAGGCCTACCTGAAGCCCCAGTGATGACTCTGATGGGGGAAAAAAAAAAAGTGTCAATCACTCATTTTGAACATTTCACAATACTGCTGTGTGTCTGTTTGTGCATGTTAAATTGGGATCACTTATATAATTAATGGCAGAGCAGAATTTATTGCTTCCCCCCACTAGCACTAACATCAACATCCTAGTCCCGGCTGAACTTGTTTTACACACAGCAATGAATCATCCTGTGGTTGATGTAGCTGCACCTGTGTGTGTGTGTGTGTGTGTGTGTGTTTTAAGGTAGAATTTGAGGCTCTGCTTTAAACTGATGGATTTGAGCATTAAAAGGAACAGCAATGAAATCTGATGGAAGAATGACACTATTTGCTCTATACCTTTTTTAACACGCGGCTCGTGGGCAGAGAGGCAGGAGGGTAAGTGTTTGCTCCGCAGCGCCTGAGCCACATACTCCCTCTGCTGTTCAGACACAGCAAGGAGAGCCCCCTCCACATACAGCTTCTCTGATGAGCATGTTAAATTCACACCTAGTTAAACAGAGAAAGATTTGCTGCTCAGATAAACAATACAAGTACAATTAGACTCTGTACATTAATGTTTGTGCTCAGGTCACCTCTGAGATGAAGACTGGAGATTCCACAGTGACAAGACTGCTCAAATAATGCAGCAAATCCTTCCATATTACAATCTGAAAAAGAAAAAACAAAAATAGCTATCAAACCTTGAGCAATAATTTTTAGGGCAATCCAACAATGCAAAATAGAGACATTTTACTGAAGTCATTGCAATATAAATTAATATAACCTACATAAGACTAAAGGCAAGACTAAAATAATTTTGTCAGTTTTCACCCATAGTTCAGCCTAGCAGCTCACATGCTGTTTATTTATGTAGCAGCACTAATAAATCATTTGAATCTAAGGTTTTTTTTTTTTTTTTTAGCAAAAAATGAATGCGTAACTGAGGACCCAGGCTACAAAGTGTGGTGACAGTAATGAAGCATATTATAAAAGATTAATTCATCGCACCGAAATGTTTGAGTTCCGGTTGAAGGCACAAGTTAATATGTTTGGAGTAAGTTAAACTTGGGCAGTGGTTTTGGAACCGGGGTGTTGAGGAGTTTGAGGTTATCCAGACGGCAGATCCATCCATTGCACATCGACAGATGGAGTCAAAACTATTCACAAACAGACCAAAAAAAAAAAAAGAAAAAAAAAAAAAAAGACATACACACACAAATGGGTTACAAGGGTACAAACTGAAACAAGTTGCCCAAATTAAATCACCCACAAACAAACGCATACATTCAGATACATGCCTGGACAATGGGTGTATGTGTTGCTGTGTAACACCATGGAGAATGTCTTGCAGTCTTTGGTCCTCAGAGAACACAAGAAGGTCTTGAATCTGAGAATTGCTCCCACACACACTGGCCTCCCCTAACGCATTAAAGCACAACAAAACTGCACCAAGATGGGACACAGCAGGCAAACTTTGATCTGTAGGGGAAGAGAGAGAGAGAGAGAGAGAGAGAGAGAGAGAGAGAGAGGAGAGAGAGAGAGAGAGAGAGAGAGAAAGAGAGAGAGAGAGAGAGAGAGAGAGAGAGAGAGAGAGAGAGAGAGAGAGAGTACCAGATGATGACAAAGTAGAGGGTGTAATACCATTTCAAGGCCAAAAATGAATATAAAATGTGATCTTTAAATACATAAATGTTGTGGCAGTGCAGAAGCTTATCGAAACAATGCCACAGCAAATGCATGCCGTAATCAAAGCTAAAGGACAAGTCTAAGTCTCGGAAGCAAAAATTACTTGTTAAATTAGGCCTTAAGTAACTAATTTACCTGTTAGGGGAAGATATAGGGCTTCACAGACATAAAGGATTAAAGTTAACTGAGATGTTGCTGCTATGGTCTCACTAGTCATGCGATCACTCAAGTTTGTTAACAGTGGAGTGGAAGGGTGCTAGTGTCATAACTATAGACTCTAGTGGACCCTATATATATATATATATATATATATATATATATATATATATATATATATTAACCATTTTCCACCTTTCTTATTTTACCTCAAGCTAAATCTGCCATTTATCCATATAAACATGTTAGACAGGACACCAGCTCACTATGGTTGTGTATTGCCTACATAACTGAACCCAGTTTTTTAATAATCTGACAGAGCATTACAGAGCATTGTGGTAAAAGAAAATCATGTGGCTCTCTGAACAGTTTAAGAATTGTCACATAAACAAAGTGTTAAATACATATTTAATGAGAATTTTAACCAAATATTTATAAAATGTGAACTAGTAACAAAAGCAAAGCAAAAATCTGCAGTAAGAAATACAAGCATGCTAGTATGAAGAGCTTCCAACTACCAGATGCTTTTACCTGCAAAGTTAACACATAGGCACCTGAAAAATGTGGAAATATAACTATTTGGCCTTATTCCAAATATATATTTAGCTTATAGCAGGTATCCAACTTTGGATAAAACCTTTTAAATGTGTCCATCTTCATTTTTGACTGGTATTCCAAAAGGTGTTTCTCAGTCTGTGTTGTTAGTGTGGTCACCAAGCATGTTGGATGAATTTATCACTCATACCCTACGACTGCATGTGAAATTTCTCCCTTATCGGTCAGGATGTTTGCACTTCAGATCACCAAACAGCGGCCCTGCTACAGGCCAAGAATCACAAAGGGTAGAAAACAAAATCTTCTATTGTGTCACTGTATAGATTCCCTTTACAGCATATAACAAATCATAACATTTTTGAAGTGTTTAATAAAACTTAAAAATAGGTTATTTGCACCTGGAAATGTAATTTAACCCGCAGTGTAACCCATGACAGTAATAATTCCGTAATTTCCTTTATGTTAGGAAATGTGCTGTTTTGGATACTATTGCTCCTGAGAGCTAACAGTGATTAAGCTTTTATCCATAACCACTTAAGCTTTCAGTTTTTAACAACATATTCTTATAGTCCTCCTTATTTAACATCTCAGAAAAACAAAAGAATAAAAGAGAAGTAAATTAAACTAAAAGATGAAAAGCAAAAACACACTCACCAGCTTTAGAATCATTCCTAAGTAAGTAGAATCCATCTTCTCTGAAATTCCCTTTTAGTGAGACTGCATAACTTGCACCCCCACTCTCGAAAAGCACCATCACCAACCCTTCCAAAGAAGTTAAAGACGGACCAACAAGCTCCACAAAAAGATCCTGCCCGGCTCCGGAAATCCCGCCCACCTCGTTAATGATCAGTCCTTCTGGGGGATGGGGACAATCATTTTTTTTCATTGGCGTTGGTGAAGCCACCTACACAAACAGCAGACATACCACTGTTGACACAGGTTGATACAGATCAGAGTCAACCCCCCCCCAGTGTTTTTTTTGGTTTTTTTTTTAACTGGGCCATATTGTACATACATAGGGTGCAAAATTTCATATGCTCATTTATCATCATTTTTTTTTTAAAAAAGTGAAAGCGACAACCCTTGTCATTGCGAGGTCACGGCACAGCACACATGAACCACAACGAAATTGGACCTCTGCATTTAACCCATGCACACTCAAACACTGTGCAGCAGTGGGCAGCTATTGAAAGCGCCCGGGGAGCAGTGATGGGGATGGTACCTTGCTCAAGGGTACCTCAGGGCAACCTATTGGGAAGGGGTTTGAACCCCCGATCCTCCGATCATGCAGCTAACGCCCTAACCGCTAGGCCACCGCTGCACCGCGGCCATTCTGAATTTTCAACATAATTTGAAAATGCTATCTGTCCACTGTGTCAAATCAAAATTTTAAACAGAGCCCACAGAAAGATTCTAAAAGTACTTTTCATTAACAGTTATTTAACGTAACTACCCATAGACAAATGTAATTGCACCCTAATTTTAATACTTGCTTGTGCTACCTCTAGGCAGCAAAAATGCCTTTTGGCTTCACTTTGAATATAAATCCTTTGAATAAATTTTTTTTTTTTTACAATTTAGTTTTAGTCTTTAATTTAGTCATACTGTTTCAGCACTTTGATTTTAATGACTTTAATTTATCTAGGAAAAGATATGAGATGACAGACATGAAGTCACATTACCCTGAAGGAGTTATGGTCGAGTCGACCCAGTCCACATCGGCTGAGGCTCTCATCACTCTGGAGTGCAGCAGAGTCTTCAAGAAGGGGGAGCTGTCCTGGGGTTAGGGCCTGGGTTAAGTCTGCAGAATCTTTGTCAGAACCACGTGCCCGGTACACCACTGCATCCAGCAGGCCATTAATTGGAATATTGCTGGCCTCGGAAGAGGGTGGAGACATTGAGCGGTATATGGCTACGGCATCGGGGCCATTCTGAATGGTATTCGCTGGGATAGGGAAGTGAGGTTTGAGCTTGTCACTGCCAATCTGTGACAAACAAATAGAGAGAAAAGAAGGCTGATATCATGAACCACAAAAAAAAAAAAAAAAAAAAAAATTATAAATAAATAAAAAGTGGTAGTATAAATTAACAAGCAGCAGTTTTAAACTGTACTGTTACTTAAAAAGAAAGAGTGAATCTAATGTCACAACAAATAAACAATGCATAGCTACCAGTCATCAATGGACTTGACTAGAAATGTGCAATCCGTCAACTTAGTATAATTTTGACCAATAAACGCACTATATTTATTGTTGATGTATATGCTATTTTGCATTTAAAAAGTAGCTAATGTTTCCTAGGGTGTAACTTGTAGGATGCTAACCTCCCCCAGTGTTTGACCTGTACTCGATCCCAGTTAGGATAAGCAGATAACTGATAGGTTTAAATTCTGAAATTCACCCAAGTTGGAATCTCAGTGTAATTGAGAATGTATTTTGTCTCCATTAGACCATCAGACAATCTATATACAGTGCCTTGCAAAAGTATTCACCCCCCCCCCCTTGGCATTTTTCATGTTTTGTTGCCTCACAACCTGGAATTAAAATGGATTGTTTGAGAGTTTGCACCATTTAAATTTACTTTGTAGAGCCACCTTTTGCAGCAATTACATTTACATTTGTGGCATTTAGCAGACGCTCTTATCCAGAGCGACTTCCATGTCCTAATTACAGGGACAGTCCCCCTGGAGCAACTCAGGGTTAAGAGTCTTGCTCAGGGACCCAGTGGTGGTAGTGCCAGAGGTGGGATTCGAACCTGGGAACTCTTGAGCCATAGGTCCACAGTTAAGAACCCTACCACTAGACCACCACCACCCACAATTACACCACAATTACAGCTGCAAGTCACTTTAGATAAGTATCTATGAGCTTGCCACTTGGATTTTTGCCCATTGCTCAAGGCAAAACTGCTCCAGCTCCTTCATATTGGATGGTTTTCACTTCTTCCAACACATTTAAGTGCTTCCCTGCAGATACTCCAGTCTCTGCTGTGGAGCTCTGCAACTCCTTCCTTTGGTCTCTGTGCTGCCTCTCTGATTAATGCCCCCCTTGTCCAGTCTGTGAGTTTTGGTGGGTGGCCCTCTCTTGGCAGGTTTGTTGTGGTACCATGTTCTTTCCATGTGAAGATGATGGATTTGATGGTGCTCCAGGGGATCATCAAAGATTTGGATGTTTGTTTATAACCCAACCCTGACTTGTACTTCAACATCTTTGTCCCTGACTTGTTTGGACAGCTCCTTAGTCTTCATGGTGTGATGCCTCTTGCTTAGTGGTGTTTCAACCTCTGGAGCCTTTCAGAAAAGGTGTGTTTATACTAACAGATCATGGGACACTTAGTGAAATGAGGTCCACCTGTGTGCAATCTAATTATGTGACTTTAGAAGGTAACTGGTTGCCCCAGGACTTCTTAGGGGCTTCATGCCATGGGGTGAATACATATGCACATGCCAATTTTCAGTTTTTTATTTTTTATATACATTTTTCTCATTTCACTTCACCAACTTGGACTATTTTGTGCAGATCCATAACATAAAATAAGATTAAGGCACTTAAGGCATTTGCAAGGCACTGAATACTTTTGCAAGGCACTGTACCCTTTCCCCAACAAACAACAGCGGAATTGGAAGACGTAAGGGGTACAAAAATAAGAATTCTTTGCCTTGAACCTCCTCTCATTAAGTGATGATGAGGACATCGAGACTCTTCTCAGAGCTGGCTCCTCAGTGGGGGAATGACCTTCCTCTTTTGAGCAAGGCTGCTGAATACCTTGCTGTCTTCTAGCATCGTCTGAAGATGCATCTGTTCAAGGAATACTCAGGGGACTAACCTTTCCTATCTACCTCTTCTCTTATACCTTTCTACACTTTCTTTTCTTCTTCTTCTTCTTCATCCAAAAAAAAAAAAAAAACAAAAAAAAAAAAAACCACCCACATTTTGGCACTAATCTCTAAGACAATAAATTATTTGACCTCAGTCAGTCACAGGGTTTATAAGTTTGTTACTTGGCTGGGAAATAGGTAATCAGCAGTTTATTTATATAGCGGTTATTATTTTTTTTAGCGGGTTACAAGAAAGAACAACAGCCATGCCTATGTAGCACTGATGTTGGATAAGAGCATCTGCTAAATACTGTAAATGTTTACGATGTCATATCCAAATGACAGTGAAATAAATGCAAACTGACAAAATTACAGTTTTCATGTGATTAATGAATTTTTCCCAGAAGAGTTAAAGACTCACCAAGAAGTATCCATGTTTATCTGTATAGTATCCATAAAGCTCAATTTCCCGGTATATTTCTTTATTGTTGCCGTTGAACAGTACTAGCCAGATGTCATTGAGCGATGTGCGATGGCCAGACGGGTGCCACAGCTCCACAAACTCTTCATCCTCTGCTGAGCCTGGCGTGTCTGCGTTCAACTCACTTATCAGGAAGTCGCTATCATTGCGTGATGGTGGCTTAAAAGGTTCTACAGTCTCACTGACATTACCTAAAGCAAGAGAAGCTCATGTGAGTATCTAATTACATGACCCAAGAAACATTGCATAAAGATAGTAATCATAAATCACAGTTTACATTACATTTTTACATGTAGGACAAGTTACTCACTACTCTTATGAAACACCAAACACTACTTGTAGTAAACCCATGTAGAAAACTTTCAGATGGAGTGTGTGATTTACTGCTGAACTCCAAGAAAGCCAACAGCATGTTCAATAAAGCAAGACGTGTTTGGTTACTAAAATGCTCTTTTATTATGCAGAAGCTAAAAATAGTACCATAGTTAATATGTATTTAAAGCTTACATTCAACATACACATGTTCTAAACACGTTTTAACTACAGTTATCTGTTTTCAATTTTTTGTAAGTTGGTCAGCTTGTTTATCTCACCAACATGCAATTCCTTAATCACACACACTTTGCAAAATTATAGTGTGATTATGACTATATGCAGTCAATTGGCACGATGCAAATCCTTTAGGGTGGTGATCTCTCCAAACTGCCAGGTTTTGTTTATATGTCTGAGCAGAGGACTACCAAACTGTGTTGGCCCACTAAGAACCGTAATAAAGCACCTCTTTTTTCAACTACTTCTTTAAGGGCACCATACCGATGGTATAAGGGCAGGTGTTGTACCAAGAGCAGGCGCTGTACTGCCCTGGTCTCTGCAGAAGTAGTTGAAACATTCCAGGATCTCTTGGCCATTGAGCAATACCGCAGCGGCAGAGGTAAGCGTCACCTTCAGGAGACCTAGTGACGCACAAAATGACTGCAGTTTTTCAGCATAAAAACTTGCACTAAGGCAACGAGTAGTTTGATGATTGTCCTAACATAACACTGTTCATTGCTGTAAATCAGAAGCACATATACAGAAACAGTGTTACATATTTGGTCATAGGATAATATGATAATTGAGCTGACCAGAACACAAATTGGTCTAATCGTTGTCTAAATTTATAATACACTCTTCTATTACATAAGCCAGTTTGCACCGTAGTGCATTTAGTTGAATAATAAAACTTTCCTTAAAAGTTTAATTAAAGTGATTTCTTAAATAAAATTAAGAAGTGTTTACTTTCTAAGCTTCACAAAATAGCTGGTCTCAGCCTTTTCTTTAAAAATAGTATTTACAGAAGGCCACCATCTCCAAATGTAAAATCACAAACTGAAACACAGACAGACACCTTTAAAAGCACTAACTAAAATCTATCCTGAAAGATAGAAGTGACCAGTACAGAAATTAAAAAACGTCCCTTGATGGGGTTGGAATCCATGCTTTGGCAGAAGTACTACTTTACATAAAGCCCACAGAAGAGAGCATAACTATAATCAGTTCTGTTGGTTGTTCAAAGAATATCAAGTGGCCCCCCCCCCTCCAATCTTTTTTTTTTATTTAAAGCTCTACATTAACATACACTAGAAGTATAGAAGGTCTTGCCAAGTTTCTTTGCATAGCTCTGGGACAGAGGACTGAGGAAAACCTGTTTAGTTAGCGTCTGTGTTAACATGCAACACAAAACAGAACAGGTGTCTGTTTTGTCCGAAATATGAAGCCAACAGGTTTATTTAATCAAAATCTCTGAACCTTACTGCCCAGAATAAAATTTTTTGAGCTCAATTTTGCACTTTAAAAGGTGTTAACATTACCTGTTTTCAAGTTTGAAGGGCTTTCTTCCCGGTATAAGCGTTTCTGTGAGCCTAGCACTGGGCATGTTTGTTCTCCCGCTGTAGACAAAGGCATCGAGGGGCTGCGTCTGACTGAGAGAACTGTTTTTAGGGAAGTCTGTTGGCTGTCCTTCATATACCGCCAGTGCCCAGCCATCTAACTCTAAAAATTTAAAAGTCAAAGAAAAACCGTTGTAAATACACTCTCCACCTTTACTGGATATTCCCCCGATTCATGCATAGGCCTATCACCATCATGAAATTTTAGATAATTTACATTTTAGCTAATTTAATTTGCCATGAAGAGCTGAATTTGCTTGTACAAACATTAACTGACATGATGCAATTTTATGTACACATCCATCTGCACACCTTCAGATTGTACTTTTCAAGAAAATAAAAAAATATCAAGAGAAAAAAAAAGGTCTATATTTAACACAAAGTTTTGCATAAGGGATCATCAATTTAAATTACACTTAAGCATGTGGTTCCACATCTCTCATACACAAAAACTTCATGAAACTGGAAAATGCCTGTGGCCCAATGACTTCACCAAATTGTTGATTTTTCTATGGTTGTGGATTTAAAAACTTTTATCACAACAACAATCATTCAGATTTTTTTGGGGTTTCTCTTAAAAGTTTCCTATTCAGGAGATCTATTGCACATTCAGTTGACTTAT